>JBBPFP010000076.1:1751143-1762641 GCA_037974795.1 Kaempferia galanga
ACGGAAGTTATGTTCGGGGGAGCCTTATTCCAGATGTCTGAAATCATCCCAAAGACCATGAGAGCGGCTAGAAGAAGCCGGACCAGTCAACATGAGATTGACTGGTCCCAAGCAACCGGACCACGTTTGGGGCACCAGAAACCCTCCAGGGCTCGAACGGGCACCGTGTCGGGCTTTTCTAGTTTTTCTATTTTCATCATTCCAAACACTTGTAAATTCTTGTATTCAAGTTTTTCTAGTTTCCGAGCTTCAAAGTCTTGTATGAGGGTTTTCTGTCTCCGATGAAAGAGATTTTGTTTAGAGCTTCAATCGTCTTGGAGTAGCAATTCCCTGATCGTGGTCCAAATAAATCCTTGTCTATCTTGTACTGCTTTGAATTTATATTTTAGGTTAATTATTGTATTTGATTAAGTTGAATTATATATGAGAAGGTATATTCTTTATTGCATGCTAATTGACCTAATAGGTGCTACACGATTTAACAGATTTCACTTTGTACTGTCAA
Organism: Kaempferia galanga; assembly: GCA_037974795.1. Lineage (NCBI taxonomy): Eukaryota > Viridiplantae > Streptophyta > Magnoliopsida > Zingiberales > Zingiberaceae > Kaempferia > Kaempferia galanga. The sequence goes on from JBBPFP010000076.1 coordinate 1,751,649, forward strand.
CTTTAGATAACGGAAAGAAAGAAATGATGTGTATTGAATCGAAATGAGAGAGTTCGGTACATTATTGCTTGTCTTCTCAATCCAATGGCTACTTGACAGGTTCGATTGGACTAACCACTACTCGTAAATCCAAGGTATACTCTTTATTGCATTTGATTGTTTTTCAAAACAAAACCACGGTTTCGGCTAACTAATTATGTTAATTTTTGAACATCTTATATGAGTTCTCGATGTGAAATGTGATTCTGATTTGTTCTCGCAGAAAACAAATCGATTCCATTAACCGATTAGTTTTCTGTCTTTAAACCAATGTCCTGACCTTAAGCTCACATGACAAATATTGAAAGTGTGAAGAAGATGAGGAGGAGGAAGAGTAGTTGAAGGTTGACCGTTAGGGAAGAAAGGAAGCTTAGGAAGGTGCATGTCTTTTGCCGATGTTAGTTGAACCCTCCCTCTTTCTTCATGGCTTTATATAAACCCCATCCATCAAACACACACACACCAAGGCACGAGATAATTTCTTCCTTCCTTCCTCTCTTGTTTAGCTCGATATTGTTTCGAGTCTTTCCACCTCGTTATGGGCCCTGGAGGATTTGGTGGGTCTGGTGGGCCTCCTGGGGCTGGTGGGCCTCCTGGGCCTGGATGGGCCCCTCTCCCCGGGGGCCCTTTCCCTGGATGGGCCCCAGGGCCGCCAGGGGGCCCATTCTGGGGTCCAGGTTTTGGTGGCTTCTTACCCTCATGGTTAGTCCTCCAAAATAAACACCTAGATGCCTGTTGGATCGATAAAGAAAAAACCGATTTTTTTATTTTAAAAATTTATTTTGTTTGATTGATTGCAGTTTTTACTTCCTGTGCTGCTGCTGTTTACTTCAGGAATGCTGTGGGCCCTTCTTCGGCGGGGGTCCAAGGCCGTATGGTCCCCCTCCTCCTTTTTGAAATATTTTAAAGTTACAAGGGAGAATTAGTAAAAGACACGCTTGAAGCTGAAAAACTACTGAGATCAACATTATTCATAAAGATGCTCTTGCTATTAAAAGGTGTGATTCATCGTTTGCGAACTGTTGAGGACTGAAAAGAAAAGAAAATTGTAATGTCCTTGTAACAATGTTCTAGTGCAATATTAATTAAATATAAGGGGTTTAATAACTTTTATCGAACTCGAGTATGGTCACGAAGGAAATTGCCTAAACCCTGCTCACCCATCGAGATCGGTCGAAGCAAGAGGAAAAGTGCCGCCAAAACTCTCATCTTTCTTCCAGTTCCTGACATGCGAGGCGCTCTCTGCTCCCTCTCCTCCGCGCTCTTGCGACGGCCCATCGGCGCCTTCGGACATCCGCCTCTTTCCCCTTGTCTCCGGTCTCTTCCCCAGGTGCCATCTTTTTCCTCTTTTGCCTGTATTAGGTTATCTAAGTTGTGCGAGAAAATAGGATAGGGCTCTTATGTAGAAGATTACGAAGAACTATTGTGAAAGAAAATAATTCACTCTTTTGGATCGTTTTCTTTGCAACTCGGTCGGCAAGTAGCCGGCTGAGAACTCCGTGTTGTTAGTTATAAAGTTTGATTTTTTTCGAGGATATAAAGCGTATATAAAGCTTCATCATGCCCCATTCCTTACAAGTTACATCCAACTGCCTGCGATTTAAGTTTACTTTCTGTTCACGTATCATCACCGTTTATGTTCATCACTCCTTATGTTCGAGAAATGGCATTGCCACATTCCTCTTCCTGCAACTCTTTTTGTCCTATTAAACTTTACTAAATCCTATCTGCTTTGATCCTTGATATTTATACTTTGTTTTGGAAATATCCCCAAAACTTCCATATTTGTTTTCAGCGTCAAGTTTAAACTTTTAAAAGCGCATTAGCCTCCAAACTTGTGGTCAAGTTTTTGATTAATCAACGACATCTATGATTTCACTTGTCACTAAGATGTAACTACTGAATTCCAATATGCAGTTTGAGTATTGAATGTTTTATCCATTCTTAAATTGCCTATGTATTCATTATGATTCATGAATTCTCATGTTTCATTTTTTGTTCTTTCTCAAACTTTTTGTGGTTTGTTATAGGCTTATAACTACCAATATTTGGTTTCTATCTCATATATTAGGGCAATACACGATCAATGTTTGCGTTGGTGGGGGTGGCTTCTATGAGTTCCAACAAAATTTTAGTAAACTAGCCTGGCTGAGTAGCTAAGCAAAGATCACCATTGCTTACTGCTCCAGTCTTTGTTATCATAGACTATGGATGTAACAAATTCGAATACTTTTTCTACATTTTCTGGAATTAGGTGATAGTGGTATGATCACATAACTCATTGCAATCGGTTATCTATGTTTTTATCTAATATGTGATATATCATTTTTCTAATAACTAAGAGCATTTCTCTCTCTCTGACTCTCTCTCTCTCTCACACACACACACACACAATTGGTACTTGGGTGGTAGATTTGCATCACAGGAGCAAGGTTTGAATCCCTTGGGAATAAGTTCCTCCCATATAAGAGGCCACTCAGTACCGTAATTTACCTCCCTTCTACAAGACCTTGGGCCGACAGTGGAGGGGTGCCTGCCTTTTGCATCACACACACATTAAAATCTTATACACACATACGATTATGAGTGCTTTGAATAATTGATTGCATTAATACTTTTATTTTCTTCTAGAGCACTGATTCATTTTTAAACTTTGAAAAAACAACTTCTAAATTTGTAGCTAGGGATTAGAAATCTATATATTGTTTCTTTGTTGAACAACTTCAGCTTTGTGTTTATTGAGGAAGCTTCTTTTACAATGTTTTCATATGATAACTTATTTTAATTATTTTTTATGATCTAGTAGAATGGAAGAAGCAGAGGAAGGGCTTGGATAAGCCGTTATTATTTGTCTTCTACAGGTATGTTATCATGGATTTATTTTGATTATTCATTTTGAAAATTTCTTGGTTATATTTGAAGATTTGATTGAGTGATGACATTCCAAAATCTTAGATATTAGGAGAGATCTATTTATATTTATTGTCTATTGGTTTAACCCCTTCTGCTTGGTCTAATAAGATTAGATTTGAATTGCAGTTTTATAGAAATGGAGTATAGTCGATCCACCAAGTGATGCGCAAATAAGACTATTTCCATCCCTTGCAAATACAATGTTTTTTAATAGTATTTTGTTGCCACAAATCTTCTTCTTTCCTTTTTCTTTTGTTACCTTCTGGCTATGTATGGGTTGTTTATATGAGCAATGTGACATGCATCTCATATTGGTCGGCTAAAACATTGCACTGCAAATACTGTTTCATTTAAATTCATAACATATATTGGTACATATCCGAAATTATACTCATTCAAAGTTTCAATATGCAGTTGAATCGCTACTTGAATATGAAGGGGATCATCCATTTGATGATAGAAGTGTTCTGGACAAACAGTTGTCACTCGATCTTGCACTATGTCAGCTAGCAAGTGATTTTGATAAAGAATCAAATTTATCATTAGGCCGTTTCTACCGTTCACGGCAGATTCCAGTAATCTCGACTGGCTCTCTAAAGCTTGACCTGGCCCTTGGCATTGGAGGATTGCCAAAGGTGATCACTACTTTAGTGGACATTTAGACAATTTGGTAGCCATTTTTTTTTATATATTGATTTAAGTTGTATTTTACTGATAGTCATTCATTTGAAGCTTATGGTATAGGTTTTTAGGCAAACTTCTAGCATTTGTGATATTTGTTGTTACCTTTTTTTGTGATTGAAATGATACAATTTATATTATAGCTACGTGGAAATTGATGAGATAATGAAGTTGATTAAACTATGATATTAGATGGTTGCGCTTTAACCGGAGCTTTAACATTTCCACTCGCAATTGCCAAGTTTGGATCTGTTTTCTTAACAGTCAAACACTTATCCAAAGATTTTTTTCTTCCAAGATATGTTTGATATGACACTAGAGTGATGATATGAAACTTGTATGTCAAGAAAATAATTCAAGAGTGTTCATGTATTGCTTCAAAGATGACATATTGTTTAATAAGAGTACTTTTTAGCTCTTTTTAGAAAATTGCTTCTTTCTTGAAATGCATGATGGATGTATCTAATTTAGGCACTTATTATTTCTCTTCAAATCTATTGCTAGTAATATATTTTTTCATCACAAACCAACTGAACCATATTTCTTGATGTGCCCACTAATTTACAGGGAAGAATGGTTGAGATTTATGGGAAAGAATCCTCTGGAAAAACTACACTCGCTCTTCACATTATAAAGGAAGCTCAAAAGCTTGGAGGTTCTTTACTTTGTTTTATATTAGAATCATAGAAACCTAAATCTTCAACACCAAATAGACCTATTTTTCCTTTGTTTTCTGTTTATTCAACTCAGCGCAAAATTTTGCCAGCACAAACTATGTGAATGTACAATTGTACACCAGAAAGATTGTTGCAACATAGCAATCTTGATCTATAGAAAGTGAATTATTCATGCTATCTAACTTAGAAGGACAAGGAGAGGTTGTCACCCACAAATGACAAGATTCAATAGAGGGATAAGATTTCATGCAGCCAACCCTAAATAATGAGGCTCCTGTACGTTGTGCTGAATACATAAATAAAGCCTAGTTTTCAAGTAATTTTAAGGAATCAATATTAGATTCCATTATCTCCCCTGAAAACCAGCTCAACTTCATGATCTAGACAACCAGCACTTATGGGATCTATTTATCAGGTCTATCTAGTTTGAAACCATAAATTGTCCTTAGTGTGGCTATAATACCATTAGTCAAAAATTGGAACACAATTTTAAAGAGGACCACTGATCAAAAGTAACCAGCACCAAGAGTTGGGTATCTTTTTAATCTCTTCATTTTGAACTGCCCTTACAATGCATCCCTTCTTGAGTTTTGCCTCTAGTACTCCCGGAAATTTCCATCATGAAATGCAGTTTTTGTTAATATGCAAAATCAATTAAATCTCTCCAATAAATGAGAAATTGAAAGAAAATATGGTAGGGACATGTTTAAAAACAACAAGTATATATATATATATATATAGGCAGATAGGTAGAAGAGTTGAATCTATTAAAGTGGAAACTATAAGTAGTAGAGGGAGACAAAAAAACGTATATAATAATAAAAAATGATTTAGTTGATATGAATGTCATTACTGACATAGCATACTACTCAACGAATGGATAGGTTTATGTATCCAACCCCAAGTAGCTAGAAAGACATGGCTTGATCAGAAATGATGAGGATAATTAACAATTGCAAGAGAAGTGTTTGTCGAGCAGAGATGTGAGAGGGTCATCCCACCTTGTCACTAGTTTTGCTTTATATCACCTTCTATCTTAAAGAAGACTAAGTTGTTTTCACATTTGGTTATTTTTACTTGGTGGATGTGCTTTATTGATATCATTTTTTTAAAATCAAATAACATTGGTCTCTTGCATTTGTATTTTATTGTTTTACATTCATTCTATCTGTTGATATCATGTTCAGTTTTCTGTCAGTTGAACATTATTGTTCATTTTTTTGCAGGATGTTGTGCTTATCTTGATATAGAGAATGTGTTGGATCTCGCTTTAGCAGAAAGGATAGGTGTAAATATAGGCAATCTTCTGATTTCAAGAGCTGAATGTGCTGAAAATTCACTAAGCATAGTGAATACACTCGTAAATAGTGGATCTATTGATGTTATCGTGGTGGATAGCGTATGCACTTATAACTCCAAAGACATTATTCTATGCTATATGTTTTGTAAATCTTCTACTTTTTTCCACATTAGTTGATAGTTGATAAAACTTTGACGTAAGCATTTTTCAGGAGGAAGGCATAAGTGTAATTTGTTTATTTCGCATTTCTTCTTTATCTGCATATTCCCATCCATCATATTATGGTTCAATGTTATTCTCTTTTAATAAATCAATCTTCTTGGTCTTTCATCAGCATGCATTGAACATTTTAGAATGAACTTTTTGATTGTATGAATTATTAGTACTTTTGCATCTCATCTCCGTAATTCTCTTTTCTTTTCTAAAACAACTCTCAATGTTGAGAAAAAGATCTATGCAGCAGAAAGTAAATTGTGTCTTCTTTTTGACTCAATATAATTTTGCTTTCATTAGTGATTATATGAAGTTCTACATGGAATATTTTATGGAGAAAATACTTGTATTTAGGGATATGGTTAATCTGAAATCTCTGAATGAGAAACTCACTACTCTTATTGCTGCTTGAACCTGCTCAGCATAATTGAAATATTTTTTTTAGTTTATGTTTTAGTAACTCCTAATTCTTTCTTAAGCATCATATACTTATACTGAATGACCTCTAATGCATCGTAAACAAAGATCTTGAGAAAATCAATTTGGATTTGAGACTGATAGTTCATGATCCGATAAACACAAAATGAGCCTCTTTATTTACTTTATTTGGCTGAGATTCTTTCTGTTGAACCTTCTAAAAAGAAAAATGTTAGTTCAGGACTGAGATTCTTTCTTTTGAATACAGATTTTAATTAACATTACCAATCTAGTTGCAAATTTTCATGGTGTGTTTATCATATTCGAATCTAATCAGCATGATCTGAGGTGCTAATTTGCTATAGTATCGGCTAATACATCTCAGCGGCGACTTTTCTACTGACATTGTTATCAATATGATAGGTGGCAGCCCTTATTCCCCAATGTGAAATTGAATCTACAATAGACATGAATTGTCCTGAGGTGCAATCTAGGTTGATGACTAGAGCACTCCGAAAGATTCATCATTCCTTATGCCGGTCAGAAGCTCTCATCATTTTTATTAATCAGGTACATATGAAATCTCACTAGTCCTGAAATTGTATTCCCTAAAATTGTCTCGGAAAAAGATGAACATGAGCCATCAGTCAACATTTGTTTATCTTTTGCAATAATGTTTTTCTTTTCTTTTCTTTTTTGGCATGAGAGCATCTCATGTAATTTACCAGGTTACCTAAAGTCGATAATATATTATATCGAGAATATTGCAACTTTTAACTACATTATGCATGTTTTTATTGTTATAGATTTTATTCTCGACATACAATCTCCTGAAGTGAAATGTTTATTCTAATAATATCTCTTCTTTCTTTTTGCTTTTCTTCTTTGAGTGATATAAACACCAATCCAATCAACTGAGGGAGAATAAGTTTTTATAAGTCAGGAATTGATTCTTCGAGACGGAAGAAAAAGAATGGAAATACATAGAGAAAATGATTAATGGATGTCTAATTGTTTGGTTTTGGAGTCTTTACACTGAGTTAATGGAAGAGAATAGTAATTTGATCTTTGATCTGAGAGGAATATCACCCATAATAATACGGGAATAAAAGGATCCAATTAGAATGTGGACATAATAAAAACATAATTATATACAAGATAACATTCTAATAATTAGCCCATCAAACGAGGAAGCGGAAGTCAATAAGATAGAACCCACATAGAAGGATCCATATAGCAAGACTTGGTTGCTGTCGTTGTTGTTGTATAACATTTTAATTAGCAATTTGTTTAATGACATCAATAATACAGTATAAAGGTACTATACAAATTTGCTCGATACAATGATATAAAGCTGACCGAGAATGTTCAGTTTAGAGGAAACTTGGATTTTCTTTATATATTCGTAGAGGTGTTCTAGTTTCAAAATAAATGGCCAAGATTAAAAGAAGACGAAGAGCAGGTTTTTATACACATAAAATTTGGAATTTAAAATATAGATATGTCCGAATGATTAATCAGATTTTCCTCTCTGAATAAAAATAGGGACAGAGTAATTTGTGAAGAAAGGTCTTGGAGTTCTAAATTAACACTGTTGGTTTATCGGAAATACTAGAGGACTGGAAGGCATTTTCAAGAAGATTAGATTGACCATATTTGGCTGAATCTACCTTTTATAAGCTTAGACGAGTGAGCTATAGTTGACATTGGTTTAAACATTTTAGGACAGTAATAAGTTTTAGGGTTTTTGTCGATGTTGGTTCAAACATTTTAGGGTTTAGGCTTGATGAAAGAATAGTTGTCGAGTGTGCCTGATAATGCTATACTTTGAAGAAAGTATTGGTTCGACCTTCAAAGAAATTGTCGAAGAAGCGAAATAGGGTTTTAGGAAAAAACTAAAAGAGCACAGTACAATTATGCTACTAGTCTCCGAGTCAAGGGCTCGACCACTACATCTAATTTCGCTCTATAATAGTATGGTTTGTCAATTTTCAATTTTGAACTATGAACTTAAATATAATATTGTTGGATGCTGGCCATTCATAGGTCAGGAAGGTTCTCGAATACAATCACGATCTTAATAATTTTTGAAGTAGAAGAAGAGTATTGAAAATGAAAAAAAAGAGAAAAATATTGGATTAAAAGTCTACCCCTAATTATTATTTGGCGTTCTTGCTGTGTGACCTAGAGGTCACGGGTTCAAGTCTCGGAAACAACCTCTTGCAAAGCAAGGTAAGGGCTGAGTACAATAGACCCTTCCCTAGCATCCTACATTAGCGGGAGCTTTATGCACCGGATTGCATTTTTTATTCGTTGCTTGTCCAACTGGTATACTCTGGTTAGGATATATCATTCATTAGTTCATACTCTCTCGGACACTCGGTATTGTGCAGTATTTAACCATTCTTGTATTGCTATATGAATTTCCTTATCAATGTAGGAGAGCCTTCTTTCTTATATATGCCATAAGACCTCAACAACATGCCGTTTAATGTTTTAATCTACATAATTTTGACCATGTTGGATGATGAGTTCAAGTTAATAATTCGTTGTGACAAGGTTTCCTTGTTCTTTATGCATTAAATTGGATCCACTCCGAGAAACAAGATATGCAACTTCTTTTCGGTGTTCTTTAAAGCAATATCTGATTGTGAATTTAATGATTAGGTTAGAGCAAATGTGGGTCATAGGCATGGATTTATAGATCAAAATGAGATCACATGCTGCGGAACTGCCTTACGATTCTATGCTGCAGTACGAATGAGAGCTAGAAGGAAATGCTTGCTTCACAATGATGATACGGTATGCTAGTTTTCAATAATTGCCAGTAGGTGTATGAGTAGAGTCCTACTTGTTTTGGATTATACTTAAGTCTTTATTCGTTTGTAAGAGTAGTTCTACATTATTTGCCTGGTATCATCATTCCCGTCCAAGACAACTCTTTGAATTTTGAAGTTGAAAAAGACGATAATTTCAAAAGGGATGATCCTGATGCTAATTTAATTTTGAAGTATTTTTACTTGTTTTTCCTGCTTTATTTTTCTTTTCCTTCACTTCGTTTATCGATTCTAGTTGTTGCATATCGTTAGCTTATCTAACATCTCTTTCCTTCCGCCGCTGCTTGTGTGATCATCAGCATTTCTATTTGATATCTAATGAGGCTTGCTTGTGGTGTTGTTCAGGCCACTGGCATTGCCATATCGATTGAAATCATCAAAAACAAGCTTGCGCCTGCGATGAAGAGCGCCGACCTAAACATAGAATTTGGTAGAGGTCTCCGCTGCGAGGAAGAACTTCTCGAAATCGCCTCCAAACATAGATTCATCAAAAAGGAACAAGATGGGTATTGGATACAAGGAGAGTATTTCAAAGATCAACAAGCAGCTGAAAAGTACCTCGCCGCAAATAACAGCCTGGTGAGCGACCTTACCGATCTATTAAGAGATCAATTGTTCAATGAGACAACAGAAAGTGGACGACAAACTGAGATGATCGAGCGGTCATAATCTCCATTGGATTTGCGAAGAAATCTTCGCTGTTCATCGATGAAAAAGTGTTGTTGAATCTTTCTTTGCAGGAGTTGATCGTCAATTTATAACCAGTAATTCTGCAGTTGAAAGGATTTTAATTTTATGGGATATTAATTTGATCTGTTTGAACAGATTATTGTATTTTGTAGTCTGCAATTTCTTGCATGATTATTCTTTTAAAATTTATAATTTTACGTAGCAGTTCGTTTAGCCTTCTTCAAATTTGTTCATTTTCTTATTGAGTTCATTCAAATGTATCTGCTCAAGAAAAGAAGTTGTATATTGTAATTTAGATAAAATATGGATGTAATAAATAAAATTCGTATTATTATTATTATTAGTATTTAAGTGGATAATTTAAAAGAGTCAAAATTAAAAAATGCCCTAATTATCCTTTTCTTTTAAAATGGTGCATAAAATCAAACAAAGAGAAGTTATATAACGGGTGTGTAAGTGTAATGGTAAAGGACCTTACCTATTTGATCCTTACCTAATTTGAGCATACTTGCCTTCTCCTAATCTATGTGGTGCCTTGCCATTCTATCTCCTGATCATTCAGTATGAAATATTCATGGGACTAGACTGGCCATCTCCTCAAATAATCAATTTTGTTATTTCTTAGGATAGTTTTGATGTGACCAACAAAGTTAGGTAAGGTTATGCGTTGTCTAACCTTATAACTAAGTGTGTAGGAGTTTATGATCCTAAGAAGTAGAGCGAAAGAGGCAGCGAATGAGAAGGATGGTGCAGGAGAGAGTTGACGGGCTTGATGCATCCGAGGGACGCGGAGCTGCGGAAGAGTACACAAGCGGATGAGAAGGACATGTGCGATGTTCCTCAGGACGAGAAGCCGGGGAGGAAGGTCGCTCGAGGAAGGACGGAAGTTGGGTTTAGGTGAGCCCTATTCCGGATGTTCGAAATCACCTAGAAGACTGCGGGATTAGCTGGAAGGAGCCGAACCAGTCAACACAAGGTTGACTAGTCCGGAGCACCCGGGACAAGCCCGGGGCAACCGGATCCCTCTGAGGCCCGGACAGGCGCCCTGTGGTCCGGGTGCCCAGAAGTGGATAAAATTCTATTTTCGCCCTGTTGATGAACTGATTCATGGAGAATAGAGTTTGACCACCTGGGGGTGCTCGGACCACTCCTGGCGCCCGGGATAGCTCGAAGATGAAATTTACAAGAGCTATAAATAGAGCTAGTTCACCTTGTTTATTCATTCC
>JBBPFP010000076.1:1807096-1819044 GCA_037974795.1 Kaempferia galanga
GTTGCATATAAACTCTAACTCACTATATTTTTCTGAGATTCACAAATGTATCTGTTAGGATATCAATTGATTGCAGATGTTTCTCTAAATATGATGAAACCAAACCTGCTATTATTTTTGATCAAGGTAGGTGGTCAATCATCGTCTTTATTATAGATATATGTGAAATTATCCAATTCCATTGGCATATTCTTGGAAGTGTAAAGTTCTTGTGTGGCGCTATGATTTTAACACATTCATACATCCAAACCTGCAATATAATAAGTATGGTTTTAAATTTTGAATCAACAACATTAGAGTGAAATTTATAAACTTACAGCAAGTAGATGTGCAAATCCTTTAAGCATAGGAGTTTGATTTCCCTGAAGCCCTAATGGTTTAGGCCTTTGGGATAACATGACACATATGACCTTCATTTGTGGGGTTGTGTAGTCATATACTGCCTTACACCAATTATAACTATCTATATTTTCAAATTCATCTACATAATCAAGGAGAGATTTTATAGGTAATCTAGATATCCTGCTAATAGTAGTAAATAAAATGCATATAAAGAAATATAAAATCACAAGTTGACAAAATAACGTATCAAATCCAGGAGATGATTCTAGTAGTTTGCTTATGTTGATAAGCTTATTCTCTACTTCAATCTTTGAACATTCCCGATCCTTGAAATGTTGAAGGTATAGTGGGGTGGAGCCTACATTTACCTGCAAATTTACTTTATCACCTTTATTTGGAAGGGCTAAAATCAGTGCAATATTTGTTCTTATGAATCTAATATTCTGATTTTGAAAAATAAAATACTTCTCATCATAGTCCTAATTGTAAAACATATTTTCTACAAGCCCTCTGATGTTTAGAATATATAGTATGTCTTAAATCGAGCAAAATGAGTTTTTACTTAGCAATTCCAACTGACGATTATTTGGTTCCAGTCTATTTATGAATGACTTAAATTGGGGGACGTTGCTTTTCTATTGAATTTTCTTCCGGTGTATACGAGAAGTAAGAGTTCTATGACATGTAGATCTTTGGCTCACCATTGAATTCTATTCGACAGATACATCGTATATTAGTGATAATCATTTAGGTTGATTACAATGTTATTTTGCAACCGTAATATGCTGCAACACGGCGTCTTACCTACATGAACATTGTGGCAGGCAACAATTGGAAAGGTAGCTACGACAACTGTGTGGCAGTTACCTTTCCACTAACTGTGACAACTGTGTGGCAGTTATTGGGAAGGGAGTTACGACAACTGTGTGACAACTACCTTTCCAATAACTACAACAACGGTATGACAATTATTGGAAAGGTTGCTGTCGCAACGGTAGGGTAGCTGCCATATGCATGTGAAGTCAGGTCCGGGCTACCGTGACCTAAAACCCTAAATTTCACAACGTAACATGTCCCTGGTGCCAAAAGAAGGACAGAGCAGAAAATCAGATATAAGAGTAAAGTGGAGTGGAGTGGCAGTTATTGGAAAGGTAGCTGTCACAACTGTGTGACAACTAACCTTTCTAATAACTGCGATAACGTTGTGACAGTTAGTGAAAAAGTAGCTGTCACAACTGTGTAGCAACTACATTTCCATATGCATGTGAAGAGTTGTCTGGGTCACCGTGACCTAAAACCTTAAATTTCACAAGGTAACATCATTGCTGACGCCAAAAGAGGGGACAGAGCAGAAAATTAGATAGGGGAGTGGAGGAGAGTGGAAGTAGTTTACGATCGAGATTTGCGGATAGTGACGAAAGCTATAATCCCGGTTGAGAGAAGCTACGCCTGGTGTAGCCGTGGATGAAGGAGGGATATTCACTTCGACAGCTATTGTGTGGTATCAAGCAGGAACGGGTGCAGTTGCGACGGCGGAAGACAGCGGGCAATGAAGGATCGAGTGCGATGGAATCTGCCAGCGGCGGGACAGGAACGAGAGCGAGGGAGAGAGCGAGAGGAAAAGGGAAATTTAGGTTTTTGAAATTCGATTAAGTAAGAGATTAAAAAGGAAACGAGGCATCGCTGACAAGTGCATAAGTAGAAAAAGTATAAATTATGATAACACAGCAACACTACAGTGGTTGTCGTGTAAGGTCACGCGCGAAGCGTCAGATAGGATATCAATTGTGTAGAAAATAAAAGAGGTAAAATGGAAAATCTGAAATTCATCCATATTTTTTTCATTAAAGGGGAAAAATGAGAGGAAAAAAAAATCTCTTCAGATCAATTGTGTTAATAAATATATTACATTTTAAATAATATTTTATATTCGACTATCGAATCATGTTTAGAGCACCTCTCCCACGGCTGCGCTGGCACTAGGGATGGACAGAAGTCTAAAACTCCACCTCCAAAGCCATGGTCTGCTCCATGGCCGCTGAACGGCTCAGCCTTGATCTCTCCGACCATTGCTGAAGCTCTTCGTCCGCAACATGAGTCCTTCCTTTCCTCGCAACATAATGAATGAAGAAGAGACGGCCGAAGAAAGAAGATCCGGTCCCAAAAAAAAGAAGAATCAACAGGGCCAGATCGAAGGGGAACAAGAGGCAAGGAAAAGTCACAATCGTATCCCATCCATCCCTGAATCTCCCAAAATTGACAACTCCTAAAAATATTCGGTTAATTTGACTTTTTTTTTTTCGAATTAATTTATTTTTTTTTCAATTTAATTTATTCAATTTTTATTAAAAATTTCAGTCAAAATTTAGTTTATTTGATTTTAATCCCCTATTTGTAGTTCTATTCCTCAAATCAGACACAATCTTACAAAGACAATATTGTCAACCGACTTCTACTCACCTAGGTCCAGTTGACGCCAATCCATTTCGACCAAACTCCAAGTGATTCGACCGCATTAAACTTGAACCAAAAACCAAATCGGTCTGCTGTAGCCAACTTTGCTAACTGAGATGAGAAGTACACTCAAACTGCTTAGGTTGAAACTTTTAGCAAGAACAATTATATACTCTAGTAAAGATAATTCAGCAATGTAACAACACCAAAGAGAATAATATGGCATTGACTGAAATCTTTGGAAGGATCAAACCTTGAAATCCAGTCTACATTACCATATAAAGTTCCGAGACTAACAACTTCAACAATGGATACATACTAATTCTTACTCAACAAGTTACCTTTCGATGAAATGAGTCGCAATGCTTGATCTGCATTTTTTAGAATGGCAGATGATCGTGAAACCTGCATCTTTCTCTTCTTCAGAAACTCCAAGGAACTCTCCAAACATTGAGGCGGAGGAATCTTGTTTAGGAGAATAGTCTCAGGACTAAAGAGAACAAAAATAGACCATTTAGTACATCAATTAAAAAACAAACCATATCTTCCACTACTTGGGATTGATTTCATGGACATTGAAGAGTAAATACCCAGAATTTCTAAGCTTTTTCTTTATTTTCTTCTTAGGCTTCTCTTTTAAGGCTTCCTCCTCAGAATCCGATGAGAAAGTTATTCTGTAGAAAAGGATTTGATCATCCATTAGTGTCAGGAACAATTGATTAACTATTATGACATGGCAAAATCCTAACGTAGTATATAAACAGAAGATGCCCGATAACGAGAATGCAGAGATTATAAAAGAAGGGTATACTTTTCTCGCGCTGCTAGAATTTCAACAATGTTGCTTGGAAGGAATTCTCCTGCACTAGGCAGCTCCTCCGTTTTTTCGGTTGCTGCAACTTCAAGATCAACATTCTTCTTTGATTTTGGTCGAGTCTTTCTTAACGCCCACTGTCTTCTGCGTTCTTTGTTCTCGTGGGCAACCCTGAAACAAGTTAAATAATTGAGTTGTTTTGCCACAATTTTAGGCTCCAAAAAGAACAAAACACCAGAAGAGGTAAACCAAAATTTATATGTATTTATGCAATTGCACTGATCCTTTTAAGGCACCTAGATAACTCTTCACTAGTTCTATCCACAACTCAATAGCATTATGCTGAAAAATGTTCGAGGGGTAATCACATGTAAAATAAGGTTGAAGGCAAGAATCACGTTTCAATACAGGCTCTGATTACTTCACAACATGCAACATGAGAAAGTATGCACCTGTTCTAACGTTCTATAATTCCAAATGGAAAGTTCAATTGAACTTTACATTTTCTATAAATTAACTCTAGTGACAGTTTTCGACCTCCTCCTCTTAGGTAAAAGATACAAACACCATACAATAACTACAAACACATCATACTAATCAAAACTCGTCAATAGCACAACTTGCGTGCACTAGTCATTGCTTGTAGCTATAGTAGAAATGTAAATTCCTTCAAGCATTCCATAGGAGATATGTGTGAATGCAAAAGCATGATAATGATAGCCAATGGTCGTCGCTTGCAAGGACAGAGTGAGACAGTAAAGCAAATAAAAAACTAAGACATCAAAAAGATCATGTAATCATAAGATGCATCACCATAAAAGCCAACACGACATTGTATCTAGAAACAAGATGAAAAGAAAAAATAAGTAATGTGCATCCTAATGGATATGTAATTTGCAAAACATATACATACCATCAAAAAATTAGACAGTGCAATTACCTTATCATAAGAAGGTAATTATAAATTAAAGTTAAAAAATTGTGCAAGATAGAAATATATTACCTTACTAAATTCTCTCTTTGGATTTTTCTAATTTTTTCATCTTCCTCAATGCCCTGCAAAGCGACAATATTCAATAAAAATTGAGGACAAATGCAAGAACACAAACTTCATAATTTTCTTCATTTGAATCCTAACACAAGTAATTGTTCACTGACATACAAATGACATTGTGATACCAACTTTCAAAAATGCCACACTTTCCTGCATAATTGGTCTACAAACTTATTTCTCAGAAAGATTTTGAATTATCATGCGGCATGTAAGAGTCTGCATAGAGATTTTGAATTTGGAGAAACGATGAAGATGAAAGTACAATTTTTGTTAGGGTTCTGTTGTGTTCTCATGGCATCAGTACTTCATAACTTATAAGTTGTCCAAATTAAGTATAAACAACTATATTCTACTTGTCCACTATGCCCATAGAAGAGGTAAACCTGACGAGTCAAACAAATAAAACACATAGAATTCGACTGAAAGGGCTCCAAAAGACGATACGTTAGTTCCAGACAGTAATCACAAAACTCTCTCATTAATCTGGTGCAGAAAAAACACACACACACACACATTTCTTTTCTTCACTATATCATCACGCTTATATATAAATCGATAGAAGCAAAACGTCGAGCGAAAGCTCGAAAAATCAAAATCGATCACTTGATAATTAATATATCCACCTAATCAACGCAAACCGTCTCCAATAACATTCTTCCTAGCACAGTACCTGGGCAGCGGTTAACTCCTCCGGAGCGTCGAGATCGCTTCCGTCCGTCATCTCCTTCGACGCCCGCCGCCGACCAGGGTTTGCCCTACTGCGTTCGATTATGTTTTAAAACTCTAAAGCCGATTCATAATCAGAAGTAAACCGGGATGTCGCAAAAACCGAACAGGTTCAGCGGCCCAATTTGGCTAGAGTTGGGTCGGCCTAATTAAGCAACCGGAGTCTAGTTAGCCCAATGACGATCAAAGAGCCCATTACCTAATATGCAAACCGCTTTGCTTTCGTTCAAAATTAGACAAAATCCAATTGAACCTTTGATGGCATTGTTGCTGACTGCCAATGAAAAATTTTCGGTAACAGCTTTATTCTTCCAGTTTTTTTTCTTCGATCGTTTCCTTTCACAGACGGGATCCTATCCGCAATTCTGGTCCATTTCTAGTCCACATCAGGAGGGTCGTTGGATCAGATCAAAAAATTAATATATGGATTCTTGATCTGATCCAACAGTCCCTCCTGATATAGATCAGAAACGGATCAGAAATTATAGACCAAAAAATCTGCTCTCTTCCTTTCGAGCTCGTTACACCTCTAAATCTGAATCTAATCACGAATTAGCTTGGCATCACTATCTTGCTTGGCAGACACATGACAAGTTAATTATGGAGAAGAAATCATGTGATGGCTGTGCCAGTCCGATTGCCAAGCACATGCACTGTATTCTCAAGGAAATTATAGTGACAGATTGCTGCGTGCCGAAGAATAACTTCTGTTACTTTCTAAGCGGAGAGGGAGAAGGGGGATTGAGACCGCTGGTCCTCACATTCATAAAGTTGAGGTTGTTATTATTTTTAATATATTTTTTTAATAAAAATAAAATGATTTTTTGGATTGAATATTTTGTTATCAGAAAACTAAATCGAGGATAGATTTTCTGGTAATATTGTTTCATTTAATGATTTTGAGTTAATCGAATCAATTATTGGAGAGCACAAGCTAAGCTAAACACACAAGTTAGTCGGGTTAGACGAATCGATCATTAATGGGTTGCGCGAGTCAATTATTGAACTAATTATCCATGCCGACAGTAAATCTTCCTAGCTCAAGAGGTAAGATTGGATTAATGGCAGCATGTGATTGCCAACTAATCCTTAAATTAATTTGCCCAATTTAGTTTTGTGGTGGTCCATGTCACTTCCATTAATTTGGTCAGGGAGGTGTCATTAGGGTTAGGACAGGAGTCATTATCCTTCATAAGGACCGTGCAATTTGGTGGACATCGACTCCAAGCTGCTTCTTCCTACCTTAAAATGTGGGCCCAACCGCATGTGGTTTGCTGCGTGAGCCAACAATTAGAGACAAAACCACCAATCATTTTTTTCTGTTTGGCTTATCCCCTTTTTATTTAAAAACAAAATCAGAAGAAAGAGTGTCATCGAGAGGAATTAACGATCCTCATCGAATTTTGCTGTCGAAAACGATATGGATGGTCGGCATTGATCTAGTCGGAATCGAACAGTCATCTAGGTGCTCATGGCTTGGAATCAAACCCGGATCGAACTAGATGACTGAAAGAGGACTCTCTCCAAATTAAAGGAAAATTCGATGAGGAGCCGGTCGATAGATTTGTAGTGTCAGCTGTTCTTTCCAAAGCCAATGATGTGACAAACCTTGGTGGGAAGAGATGCTGACAACGCTAACTGGCTGGCCATGCACCCTTCCATCCCCACCACGTTCATGGCTATTTCCTTCACATGCCCCATTCCTTAATCCTTTTCCTTCACTGTTCATGTCTCCTTCTCCATCCACACCCTTTCTATTTGATCCACTACCTCAGCTGTCCACTAGGGCCATCATCTGCATGAGGAAACAGACAGCTTTTATCAGTAAAGTAAAAAAAAAAAAATCCCACGGATTGAAGGATGTTTTTTCCTGGAAAGCACCCTTGATTGAAGGTAGAATAGACCAATATAAACACAGTTAGTTTATTGAACTTTTAAAATTAAAGATTGACAGAAAGGCACATTGATCCATCTAGTGAAGTCTTTTATTATGCCAAAATTGTAAAATATAAGAGTAACAAAACTGGATGAAGACTGAATCTGAATTTTTTGGTCGAATGGACCAGCCTTAATGGCTATGAACATCCCATCATTTTCTACAGGTGATGAAATGATTAGAAATAATATGATAAGACTTGGAATGGTTCTGAAATTTGAAGGAGCATTTTGAAAAATGAGGTAAACCAAAGGAAGGGTATGGAAATTTGGAGTTTAGTTCAATTTGACCCTTATGTTTTACAGTTAAGATCCGATCCACAAATTATGGACCACTCCTGGTTTACAATGATCTAGACCGGATGCAGATTAACGATTCAGATTATTATGGATCAAAAGTGACTAATTTATGGACTAGAGGATCCGCTCTCTCTATGTTTTAAGTTCGTATCTATTTAGTCTCCTATGTTTCTTCAGAACAGAGACATTCCATGGCATCCATTTGACTTGATGAATACCTTCTTGTCTGATCGAGCTTTTTCCAGCGTGCCAGCCTCCTCGTCGTAGCAGAGGCGGGAATGGGGAAAGCAGGCAAATGGCTGAGAAGCCTCTTGACGGGGAAGACATCGTCGGATGAGAAGAAAGAAAAGGCTGAGCACTCCCCGCCGCCGTGGCCGCAGCCGGTGGCGGCGGTTCCCAAGGAGAAGAAGCGGTGGAGTTTCCGTAGACCCACGCCCACCGGGAGCAGCACAAGCATGCCGAGCCACCGCCCGTCGGAGTCCGAGTCGGAGCAGAGAAGGCAAGCCATGGCGGTAGCGGTGGCCACGGCCGCCGCCGCGGAGGCTGCTGTTGCCGCGGCGCAGGCGGCTGCCGCGGTGGTGAGACTCACCGCCGGTTCCAACCGGCCAAAGGCGGACGAACTCGCGGCCATCAGGATTCAATCTGCCTTCCGTGGATATCTGGTTCTGCTCTGTTCTTCCCTTTTTGCTATCCGATTCATGCGTCCGATCAAATAATTCAGCAACTATGGCCTATAAATTGCTTAATGGAATGAAACAATTAAGAACATAGACATTAACGCATCATGATTTTGAACTTTTCACAACTAAATTAGTGAAGTTTTAAAGATCTAGCAAAGGATCCTTTGGTAGGCAGAAGGCATTGGAGTATAAACTATTACAACTCCAAATTAGAACAGTATGTGTGTGCGGATCGAGCTGCTCTTCTGCTCAATCATGCGGATCAAGCGTGGATCGAGCAGGCAAAGTACAATCCGTTGAAGAGATTGAGGCAGAGCTCGATTTGTTGGAGATCAATTGAATGAAAAATGATGTGTCGAAACTCTGCTTCTTTGCTGGAAAAGGAATCTTAAAATCTTACGTAAAAGAATTGCAAACATAGATGATCTTAGGTGAGAATTATTCTAACAGGAGAGAGTTGTTCAAGGGATCTTGATATAATCTTACTTCTTTTTTTCTTTAGGCAAGGAAAGCTCTCTGTGCACTGAGAGGCTTGGTGAAGCTGCAAGCTCTAGTGAGAGGCCACTTGATCCGAAGGCAAGCTGCCGCTGCTCTTCGATGCATGCAGGCTCTTGTCACAGCTCAAGAGCGAGCTCGACTGCAAAGGATCCAAATGGCAGAAGATTCTCCGATCATCCAGCAGCGTAAATCCATCCACAGGAAATCGCCACAGCATCCGAGATGGAAACATTCACACGCAAGCCCAATTCATGTTCTAGTAACAGACGAAGACATTGAAAAGTTGCAGAACAGCTTCATGGACAGGAACGCAGAGGAGGACGTCAAGATTGTGGAGATGGATCTTGGGGTGTCGAGAGGCAGCACAAAGAGTAGAAACAGCTACTCGGTCGAAACAAAACAGAATGAACTCTCAGAATACTATGGCCATGCCGGTACACCTTCGAGGGTCGATCAGTACCCAGAGTTCTCACCTTGCACTAGAGCTTATAGTGAACACTTTGAGGACTTTGCATTTGCCAAAGCACAGAGTAGTCCACATTACTTGTCCTCTATTTCAGTACCTGATGCAACAACACATCCTTATGACTGCCCCTTCTTTCCCAACTACATGGCCAACACTGAATCTTCAAGAGCAAAGGTAAGATCTCAGAGTGCGCCGCGGCAGCGAACGGATACTATTGAGAGGCAAATGAGCAGGCGGAGACCGTCGCTGGAAGGAAGGAACATTCCTAGAAGTATGAAGATGCAACGATCGTCCTCCCATGTCGGTGCGATGGCCAGCGGGTATCAGTATCCTTGGTCTATCAAGTTAGATAAGTCCAATATGTCATTTAAAGACAGTGAATGTGGTTCGACAAGCACAGTGCTTACGAACACCAACTACTGAAGATCACTGGCGGGAATTGAGGTACAAATTCCTAAAATAGGCAAACAATCCCTCTCTAGTAAAATATGCGTCTAATATGCCAAAATGTTGTGCTTTCAGGTTAGCAGAAACAAGCATGACTAGCTATTTCTAACAGGAGGATGCAGCAAATGGAGCTGGAAGCCATGCAAATCTGGCATCTGACTTTCAATGTATTAGATCGAGCGGCACAATTGCCATTGTCCTTGAAGTGTAAATGTGAGTTTGTATGATCTATATTGTTCATGCTATTTCTGCTTAAAGTGGACTTTGAATGTGTTGTAATCATGAATTGGTCAGGGAAAACAAGTACGATTTCACCCCTATTTGAACTCATTTGTGTTGTCATCAAGAAGTTGAATGTGAGATGAAAGAAAACTAAGAAATTGTCTAAAAACATTATTCATTCTACTTTTCAGAGAGAATTAAGAAAACAGTGGCAAAGTCACTTGAAGAGGCAGAAGATATACTAAAAGTTATTTTGAGGAGAAAGCAGGGAACAATTAAGGACCCTAACACTTTAGATCTCAGTTTGCAGAACATGCCTTGTATAGGTATTGTATGACCAAAGAAATCTTATAAATCCTTAAAATAGTTTGAGTTGAAACTCTGAAGAATTTACCATCCAATTCTACCCTCCACTAAGATACTCTAAGACATGTAATATCATCCATGCTCTTTATCATTATTATAAAAGCATGTGTCCCAACTGTTGGAGATTGGATACATCAAGTTTATCCCTCTATTAAGTTCCAGGAAAAGACTATATCACTAATAATTTTCAAATCAATTCAAGCACTTGTGAATTCATTTTACTGACCTTCAAGGAATATATAAACTGTATATTACCAAAATATGAAAGAACTTAAAGAAATTAGGGGAAGGCATATCAGTCAATCATTTTTCTTCATCAATGAAATTAAGCAAAAAAGACACTAGACTGAACATTTGTGACTCGTTCCCGTTCCCGTTCCCGTTCCCGTTCCTGTCCTAGAAAATCAAATAGACACAATAAAGTCATTCATCAGATCAGCAAGTGAAGCACCAAGCTTCCCAGAGCATTTTAAAATTTATAATAACAACACTGAATTGTAGGAAATGGCAAGCATATATCAATCAATTAGAAATACACAGTAGTACATAATCCACTTCTCAAAATTAGAACCCCCTTGGATTCTAAAATAAATAGCTTTTCACTCTCCCACACATAAATCAACAATATACTATGCATTGTAAGAAATGCCAAGCACAAACTCGGTTGAAAACACAGTTACTTCTCAAAACCTAGAACAAAGGACTAATAACCTAAATAGTGATTTCCTACAGCACAAGATAGCCAGTGTATTTGAAAATCTATAACAATATACATTGCACTGTTGGAAATGCCAAACATAAATGATTGGGAAAACACAGAAACAAATAATTTGCTTGTCAAAAACGCTAAAACGCCACGCACATTATAATATTCTGAATGCCATGTAAGAGAGTTCAAGGGCCTGACAGATCCGGAAGAATACCTATCCCAAATCAAAATGCACCTCTGTTCCGTTAATTTCCGAACACTGTCAAGTAGTCCTTTTCGTAAAATTACGTACTTTTTAAATTTAATTTGAAATAATATTCTTAAAAACATTAAACATAGATGAGAAATTTTTTTTGTTATTCCTTTGTCATCCTACATGGGCAACATCCCCTTGGATATAAAAGCTAAGTCAAGCGGAATTAGGGGTTAGATAGTATACTATAGGCTCTATTTTAATTGGATAACTTACTATAGTTGATTATGGCCACCGTAGATCAACCCTGCTTTCTTTTTGTTATTTTTAGTTAAAAAAATTTTAGCTCGAGTCCACTGGAAATTTATTTTGCTATCAACTCATCAATCTTAATCAGCTAGGTTTCTTTTTGTTATTTTTCATTAAATTGTTTTTACCCGGCTAATTATAATTTCAAGTTATGCCACTGGCTTCAAGTAAGAGTGTACATGGCACGATAGATCGGAAGGAGTACTTATGCCAATTCAAAAATGCGACCTCCTCGATTAGTTCCCGAGTGTAGAGTGTTTTTCATAAAATTCCTGCCTTATTCAATTCTTTCTGGTCTTTTTCCCTGATCCTGTCTGAAATCGAATGGATAGATACGATCTATTGTCGCGTCGAAGTAGACCAAGCTGGAGCACTGAGAGCTGAGGATGTGGATGAGCACCTGTGTGTCCGTCTGATGAACTGAGCTAAAGCT
>JBBPFP010000076.1:1819144-1833233 GCA_037974795.1 Kaempferia galanga
TCCGTGGGTATAGGTTTTTGAGGTCTATACCCACGATTGCCATGCTTTTACCTACAGTTTTTTGCCGTGGGTATATGACAATTTTCTTGTAGTGCGTGTATATCAGAATCAGAATCATAAATCATCGTACCTGCGACGGATACCGAGGACTCCTATTTATAATAGGCTCTCGTCACTTGGCACGTGCAGTGATGAGAGCCCGATCATAGGCTGAGGTGACATCCTACATGGACAACATCCCCTTGGATTTAAAAGCTAAGTGAAGCGGAATTGGGTGGTAGATAGTACCATAGGTCCATTTCAATTGGACAACTTACATAGTTGATCACGACCACTATAGAAAAAGTGATACAATTATATTATGTTTCTCTAACAACTAAAGTGGAGGCCCAAGTGTCGATAGTAGACGCCTTGATTTTGGAATCTACGGTGCAAAATTCTTGGAGAATAGCTACGCCTTCTCAATCTGAGAGGGAGCCCTGCCCGCTATGATGATTGTGAGATTCCGAGTGCCTTTCGCTTTGATTATCCAATCTTGGAGGAAGAATTGTAGCTCAATTCTTAACCGCTTCAAGCACGGGCGGAGTCGCATTGGAGCAATGGGAATTTTAGCCCGGGGGCCACTCGAAGTTTATTTTGCTATCAGCCTTAGATTTTCACATTAAATGTCACTATCGGTCCTAATATCTTTTTGTTATTTTTCATTAAAAAAATTTTAGCCAGTGTCCCCTTAAAGCTTATGTTGCTATCAACCCATCAGTCTTAATCAACCATGATTTCTTTCTGTTATTTTTTGTTAAAATTTTTTTGTGCCTTCTAGGCTATGCTATTGGCTTCAAGTAAGAGATACAATGGCACGATAGATCTGGAGGTGTACCTATGCCAATTCAAATATGCGACGCTCCTCCATTAGTTTCTGAACACAGTCAAGTGTAGAGTGTTTGTCGTAAAGTTTCCTCCTTCAAATTCTTTCTAATCTTTTTCATAAGGGTGATTTTGTAATACCGTCAAAGTAAATAAAAAAAAACAAAACGTATTTTTTAAAATTTAATTTAAAATAATATTCTTAAAATCATTAAACATATACAAAGTGAGCTGCAAAAATTTTATTTTAATTCCTTTGTCAGATATTTTTTTCTTAATATATTTTGCAAAAAAGAAAAGCTTTGGTGATATTTTCTTCTAATTTATTGTTTGTTTAATTATCACCTCGTTTTATCATGAAATTTATGATTTTTAATTTACTCGTAAAATAAAACCTAGGTTTAAAGCCTGGATTTAATATTAGTCCCACATTTGTTATTTTATAGTAAGAGAAGCCTTTATTATTGCAGAGGAAGCAAAGTTAAGGATGACCTTACTTGAATCGGATCTATTCTAAAGGCTTGTATAACTGTCTCTTTTTTAGCCTTAAGGAGATAAACATGACCTTTTTAAGTGAGAGAAGCATTTATTATTGCAGAGGAAGCAAAGTTAAATATGACCTTACTTGAACAGATCTATTCTAAAGGCTTGTATAACCATATCTTATGGAAAAGAAAATCTATAGAGAAAGTAATAAAACATAATTATCATTTTTTTTTAATTGACACCAAGTGCCATTACCTTATATAGAGGGTGAAGAAGTGACATTGTTCTTTAAGGGATGAATTTCTTCCCTCTCTCCTAGAATTTGATTAGATGCGACCATGGGTTGGGTGCAAATCAAACTCGACTCAGACTAGATCCATAACCAAGTCAACAGGCTGAGGTTTAACAAACCCAACTCATAATTGGCTCGTCTCTCTAAGTCAGGTCCGAATTGTACCTGCCTTGAACTGGACCAATAACCAAGCCAACAAATCGATTATCCATTGATCTGATTCAATAAGCCCAATCCGTAACAAATTCATCTCTAGACAGGTCAGTTACAGATTGGACTCTCAATGAATTGACAAACCGATGGTTGAACCGTCAATTAATTTAAAAAAAAAAATCTAATTTTTAAAGATTTTTTATCTATAATTTTTTATTTAACAATATTTTAGTAATATTAATGATTAGTTCAATATTAATTAACTAATTTTACCTTTCTCATAAAACTAAAATTTCAATTTATTTGCTTTGAAAAATAATCAAGCTAAGATTGGGAAGAAAAAAACATAGAGAGAAAGGAGGAAAAGATCCCCAAAAGAAGACAAAATGAGTCTGTGCAAGCTTGTGCGAAGTTGATTGCGTGAGAGGGGTGATAATAGATTTTCTAAAAAAAATCTTAATTTATTTTAAATCGATTAAATCAATTTTAATATAATTAAATTTAATTTAATCATAACTTTATCAAATTCATGATTAAAATCATCTTTAATTTAGACCAACATACTTCTTATTTTTACATGTACTTGATAGATTTTATTTGATCTCTGATTTTAAATTAGCATATTCACTTCATGTTTGATATTTAATTAATTAATTAATTTATTTATTAAGTATACTATTTAATTAATAGTTAAGAATAAAATAGCTATGAAGTTTTTTAAAAATTTAGATAATTTTAGTGAACCATATCATATTATTTAATGCTTATATACTAATTTAAAATCCTAGCAACTTCTTTCCAATACCGATGGAGTCACGATATACAACAAAACCTTCAAATTCTCTTATCGCTAAAAAAGTATTATTAATTAATGATAGCGCAATAAGTGAAGGTGCCCATGCCGCAGTAGGTTAAATATTTTGGCCAATAGCTCTAAAGATCCTCATTATTAGTGCATGAAAGGGATCTTATCTTATCAACCTTTTAGATTAGTGGTAAATAGAGGATCACCATCGGCTAAATTTAGTAGGTTTAGTTGTACCTTCTCACTATCTTAGCATATCTTAAACAATGTCCTTTCCTTTTTGGGACATTTGAGGATAGTGATGGGCCATCAAATTGCAAGCAATTAACTATTTTTAATGTCAATTCATTGATTTTGAGTATGACAATTTGTGTAACTTTCATAGATAACTTATGGAGAAAATATTATAATTTTGTTCAATTCAAGTTGATCAAATAATTAATCTTGAGCTTCATTTTACACTTTTGACAAGGATCCTACTAATATTTTGGTCACTAACTTAGTGATCAAATTAATATTTCAATAGAATTTGCTATGGAGAGCTCCTCCTCGACCACATGATTAAAACTTAGTTGGGCAGCAAAATCATCAAAATACCTTAATGCATGACTTGAGTGAAGCGAGAATTTCAAACGAACTTCATTTGAAGAGCACTTAGAGAGTTATGGAAACCCCAAGATATCATCTCCACGATTTGAAGGCTCCTAGGACTTTTTACACATGCAAATGCCTTCCCATCCTGTAAGAATTTCTACAAACATACAAACAATCATAGTTAAATCCTCCCAACGATTCTAACAATACCAACAACCACTCGAAAGTGGACAAAAGTGAGGCCAAATGCCCTCCATAGCTTGAGGTGGTGATAAGAAGCAATGTACATTTGAGTTTAATTTCCACGTAGGACACACCAACGGCGATTGAACTATTAGTGAAGCTGGGGCACCACGTCAGGAGTCACTACGCTTTCGGAGAAATGTGGGGCTAGACCATGAGTTACAGTGGTGGCTTTTGATCATTAGCACCTTTAAATTAGTGCTAGGTCTTAACTTTTGATCCATATTATTATCTTCAAAAGCAAAACATATCTACTCTTTTCATAAACTGATTTATTTCCCTTGAAACTGAAGTGACTGTGGGGGAGACAACATTCCAAGGGTGAGGGAAGCAAAACGTTTCTGAAAATTAATCAACTATCTTATTGCTTTATTGCTTATAAAATTTGTTACTGGATTTGAGGCAGAGAGCACTTTCTCCCTCAATTCCCCCTTTCTAAATATCAAACTTTCTTGTCTTCTGACCACTTCAAATCTGCATTTCAATCATCAAACTCTTTTAGCACGATAATCCATTTGAGGGAAGATTGTGATATTGCCAAGTTCATTCCTTCAAAGTTGGACGCTGGAAACATTGGAGTATGTTAGCAAGGAAGTAAATACTCTGTATCTTTGTTCTGAATCTGAATTTTCTGTTCTCTTTGACCCTGTTCATTCAAGTTAGACACTAAAAACATGTTGTGTATTAGCAAGGAAGTAAACAGCCCGTCTCCTTTTCTGAACCAGAACTTTCTTTTCAACAGAAGTGGTTTCTTTCTCTTTGATCCTGTTCGAACATCAGGAAAGAAAGTTCTTGCACAACAAATTGCTCTGCTGCATGAGGGCATTCTGCAGCAATGCGAGATGGGAGTTCAAAAAAATGCAAGGTTTTTGTTAGCAACTTGTTTTCTTACAGAACTCTTGAAAGATTCTTTTGGCCTCCATTCTTTGATTTGTTTATCTTGGTTGCAGCTCTCATGGTTGAAGTCCCTAAAGAGAAGATGCTTCAGCACAAAAAGTAATGCTCAGGAATTCAATTCAGATAGTGTTGGTATGGGTAAAATGCTTTCCTCATGTCACCATCTCACTTCTGTCACACTGTAGCTGTTCTGTTCTTTGTTTCTGCAGAAGAAAATGTCTTGTGAAATTTCCATTTTTTTCTTCTCTATTTGTCACCTACTCTCTTCTCTGCTCACTGCCAACTACTGCATCCTGAAAAAGAAAACGATTATGTTATAAAAAAACAAAAAGCCAAAACATCAAATGCAAAGCACATAAATCATTGCAGAACAAAATGTTTGTCTTGGTTTAAATTATGTCCTTTATAGGAGATGATGAGAAAAGGGCAGGCAAAAATACAAAGACTGAAACAGATCAAGAGCACCACAACGTCAAAACAATCACCTTCAGCTCTTTCAAATCACTTTCACAGGTTCATTCAAAAATGTCTTCCTCTTGTCTGTCCTCAGGAAGATTACCAACGAGTCTAGATCAAATTCGACAAAGAATGATTAATCTTGATGTGGCTGAAGTCCCTGAGACACTGCATTACAGGTAGGCATGTGAGAAACAATTATAATTAGAATGGGTCCTTGATCTAATTGAGCTGTAGGTTAACTCATGTTCTTCCATGTCTCAAATGTTATCACCTCTGTGGAATAGGATCTTTGTTGCGACATGGAATGTAGGTGGCAAAAGTCCACCTAGCAATTTGAATCTTAATGATTGGCTCCACAGTTCACCTGCAGCAGATGTATATGTCCTGGGGTATAAAAATATCACCCTAGTGCAAGTATGAGAACATCAAGATAACATCTGAACTTTTTTTTTCCCCCTTTCATGTCAGGTTTCAGGAAATTGTACCTCTAAATGCTGGAAATGTGTTAGGAGGAGAAGATAATGCTCCTGCAAAGAAATGGATTGCTCTTATCCAAAGAGCACTCAACAGTCTTCCAGGCAATAATGGCAGCAGTAGCACCTGCCCTAAAGAGATGGATGATAAAGATTTTGAAGGCAAGACAAGTAGGCAAAAGAATTTGCTCCATCGTCATTCATTTCAGACCTTGAGCCGTAGCCTAAGGTACGAGGGGGACGCATTGGTTTCACTGCCAAGGCTTGACTGTCGGCATATTGTCTGTGAAAACAGGGTGAGCGATTGCCATGCTAATTGTAGATCATCTAATGATGAGAATGAGAACGGAGATCATTTACATAAGGCAACAACATGCTGCTCAACAATGTCCTATGGCTATGAAGCTTCTTCATCCACAGGTGACATAGATAGACCAGGACACTCAAGGTAATTATGAAGAATTTAGAGTCCCTCTATAGTTTAATTTAATTCCTAGCACACTAATGTTATCAATTTAATTAAGATTCTAGAGCCAATTTTGACATACTCTAAAACTGCTAAAATATTTAATAATATATATATTCTCGGGCATTCTCATGCAAAAAGTTCATAAATATGTTTATATTGGTTTTTCAGGGAAAAGCTTAATCCAAAATGTAATTTATAATTAAAAATAAGAAAGATGAACTAAGAAGCTAAAACTAGAAGTCAGGAGCTAAAATGATGTTATGCTAAAACATTATATGTTAACCCTTTTTTTAGTTGAAAGTAAGCTACGGGCCCTCAATTTTGACAAAATAGCTATAATTCCAGCATTTGCTAATGAGCAATTTGGTCTCGGAAAATTTATGTAGAAGACAATTTTGCATGACAATGCTGTTTGTTTCCGTAGAAGACTGGCTGTAGTTAAATTCTCATTTACACCAAGTTGGCTAGCTAGTAGCTATAAGCTTTTCTAGTTATATTCTGTGCGCGTGCGCACAAACACACAAGAACTTACTACTTGTTCAACTTCTGTTCCTATTCCAGATACTTTGTAACTAGCTATGAGCTTTTCTAGTTATATTTTGCATTTTCAAATTAAAAAAAAAGTAAATTTTAATACTTATTTTTAAAAACCTACTTTTTCCATATTCTGTTCATATTCAGATACATTTTAGTGGCAAACAAGCAAATGGTGGGCATATTTCTTACCCTTTGGGTGAGAGGGGACATAAGAGACATTATAAGGAACTTGAAGGTCTCTTGTGTTGGTAGAGGATTAATGGGTTACCTTGGGAACAAGGTAAGACTAATTGATTACTGTTCACATTTAGTTCATCAATTCCAACTCCAAATCTAGTTGTTTTGCAATTGTGCCATGCTCTGTGTCAACCAATACCTATCCTGCACAATTAGTCGATCATATTGCGAACCACATCACCAGAAACAACTTCAACTTGCTTCTTTCCAGGGTTCCATATCTATGAGCATGTCATTGCACCAAACAAGTTTCTGCTTCATCTGCAGCCACTTGGCGTCTGGGGAAAAGGAGGGACATAAGTTGAGGCGGAATCTTGATGTGATGGAGACCTTGAGGAAGACAAAGTTTTCCCGAGTTCATGGGTTTTGGGATCAGACTACACCTGAGAGAATTCTGGAGCATGAGTGAGTGATCCCTGTATCATTTAGAAAAGTTCAGAAGAAAATCATATGCTCATTGGTACATCATAAGAAGTTTACTCACAAATTTTTCTGTCTTATCCTTCTAAATAGTCGAATAATTTGGCTAGGAGACTTGAATTACCGCATTGCACTCTCATATCTTGCTGCCGAAGGTTTTGTTGAGAGGAGGAACTGGAAGGCGTTGCTGGCGAAGGATCAGGTAGTTGCTTAGTTATTGTTTGAAATAGCAATCTGACTGACATTTCCTTTTTTGTTTGGAAACTTGAATCCTTTTCTTCTCACCCCTCTGAACCAGCTTCAGATTGAACAACAATCTGGTTGTGTCTTCCAAGGGTGGAATGAAGGAAGGATCTACTTCCCTCCCACCTACAAATACTGCAATAACTCAGATCAGTACATTGGCAACAACTCAAACCTTAAAGAAAAGCGTCGAACACCTGCATGGTTTGTCTTGCAACTAAGTAATTCCTATATTACTTCATTGAACATGTCGTGTACATTAAATTTTCACCATTACTAGGTGTGACAGGATCTTGTGGTATGGAAGAGGCCTCAAACAACACTTGTATATGTGTGGCAAGTTCCAATTCTCTGATCATAGATCAGTTTTTAGCCTTTTTACAGCAGAAGTTGAGTCAAAGAGTCACAGAAGATTACAGACCAAGAGTGGCTCTAGCTCCCAAGTGGTCACAAAGAGCTTGGCTTCCTTTAAAAATTGTGATCATTCATAAGTTTGAATTCATTGAGAGGAGATGACCCAAACCACAAGGAGAAGCATCAAACACCTACATGGTTTTACATACAACTTCTAAATTAGGGTCATTTCACCAAACATGTGGAGCTCAGTTCTTTTTTCCCATCCATATGCCACAGAAGGTAGAAATTTCCTTTTATATTGAAAGGACTTTTGCAAAGTTCTGATATACATATAACATGAATCATGAGAGGTTGTTAGAACTATATATTTCCGGTGTGACTATCTTGATATTCAAATGTTTGTTGAAAAAATGTGTTTTTTGTGAGTGAATAAAGTATTTTTGCCCAACTATTTCTCTAAAAGTTAAAATAAAATTGAATACCCCACTGAAACGCAATAATGCTATGAAAAGAATTAGTTCCTTTTTTGTCATCCCTTCTACTTCTCATCATGTTTGCCTTTGCTACTATGCATACATCGTTTAATTTCAAGGAAATTCTCAAGTTTGACATGTTCAACCATAAGTTATATTGATCTCAAAATTTAACTAGGCAAACTGTTCATGCATCCAGGCTTTTCAGACTATTCGGATAGGGCAGCTGCCCAATAGAGAGATTTGGGCAATTAGGAAAGGTTGGGCAGTTCAGGTGGGCCAGGCAAGTTGCTTGTGTGAGCCATTCAAGTGCTCCAAGCTGTTGGACAGTCAAGGAAGTTTTTCTGATGGTATGCCTTTAGGAATATCCGGTACTTTCAAATTCATGATTGTATTCCCGGCAGAACTCAAGATTCTCATGCACCCATTTCACATGTTAGGTGTAGCTGGTGTATTCGGCGGCTCCTTACACCGGCAAAGCAAGTTATTACATTTTTATTTCGGTTCTAGCATTATCTAAAACATTTGAGATCAAAATTTTCTGTTAATGGTGAAAAGAGAACCACATGATGTTGTTCTGAACAAAGTCAAATTATGGGAAAATACACAAATAAGGGGTCGAACAGTAATCTTTCTTATAAAATTCTATAAAGCTTTAACAGAAGCAAGTAAAAATGTCACTTGTAGGCGAGACGGTTGGCTTATTAGGCTATTTGAATTCCACCCATTCTGTGACTTAGTAATCTAGGATTGTAAGTAGAATATGGAGACATTATGAAGTGCAAATTTGCAATGATCCAAGAAGATAATGAAGAGACGCAGCTATGAGTCAGAAAGATTGTAATTCATTCAGATGGGTTTGCATTAGCAATCTAAGATTTTAACTAACAATAACAAAAAGGTTTAAAGAAAAATTACTGTTTGATAGGAGAA
Source organism: Kaempferia galanga (assembly GCA_037974795.1). Taxonomy (NCBI): domain Eukaryota; kingdom Viridiplantae; phylum Streptophyta; class Magnoliopsida; order Zingiberales; family Zingiberaceae; genus Kaempferia; species Kaempferia galanga. The sequence goes on from JBBPFP010000076.1 coordinate 1,828,080, forward strand.
AGGTTAGCATAACTTACCATGGGGGATTCATGTGACAGAGACTTGAGCAAGGGGTTAACACTCACCGCAATCCACTGATCCATCCCATATGAAGCACTGTCCACCATGGAGATATTTGGATCATCAAAAGTTCAAAAGAAGGCACAGGATATCAAGTAGTCCTTTGAATCCTGATATTGCACTAAAGCACTAGTCAGGACCTAACCACAAGCTTAAACACCTAATTGATTAATATACAGAAAGAATGATGAAAGCCTAGTTTTGATGTCTAAAGTACTCGCAATTGTAACAAAAGATAAACAATAATCACTAAATGAATAGCGAAAAGGTAGTCTGAGCAAGCTGGGCAGTTTGGCCAAGCATCCTAATTGACAAAACACTACTGCCATCCATTTATTTGCTAAAATAAACCAGGATATACAAGACATATGATGCCTTTAGGAATATCTGGTACTTTCAGCTTCATGATTGTATTCCAAGCAGAACACAACATTCTTATACACCCATTTCACATGTTAGGTGTAGGTGGTGTATTCGGCAGCCCCTTACACCTGCAAAGCAAGTTATTACATATTTATTTTGGTTCTAGCATTATCTGAAACATTTGAGATCAAAATTTTCTATTAATGGTGAAAAGAGAACCACATGGCATTGTTCTCAAGAAAGTTATGGGAAAATACACAAATAAGGGGTCGAACAGTAATCTCTCTTACAAAATTCTGTAAAGCTTTAACAGAAACAAGTAAAAAAATCACTTGTAGGCGAGGCAGTTGGCTTATTAGGCTTTTTAAATTCCATCCATTCTGTGACTTAGTAATCTAAGATTGTAAGTAGAATACGGAGAAATTATGGAGTGCAAATTAGCAATGATCCAAGAACACTATGAAGAGGCAGCAGCTATGAGTCAGAAAGATCGTAATTCATTCAAATGGGTTTGCATTAGCAATCTAAGATTTTAACTAACAATAACAAAAAGGTTTAAAGAAAAATTACTGTTTGATAGGAGAAAGGTTAGCATAACTTACCATGGGGGATTCATGTGACAGAGACTTGAGCAAGGGGTTAACACTCACCGCAATCCACTGATCCATCCCATATGAAGCACTGTCCACCATGGAGATATTTGGATCATCAAAAGTTCAAAAGAAGGCACAGGATATCAAGTAGTCCTTTGAATCCTGATATTGCACTAAAGCACTAGTCAGGACCTAACCACAAGCTTAAACACCTAATTGATTAATATAGAGAAAGGATGATGAAAGCCTAGTTTTGATGTCTAAAGTATTGGCATCGTAACCAAACATAAACAATAATCACTAAATTAATAGTGAAAAGGTAGTCTGAGCAAGCTGGGCAGTTTGGGCAAGCATCCTAATTGACAAAACCAGGATATAAGACATATGATCTTTTAGAGGGGGAAAAAGATTAAAGATTAAAGATTAAATGATGAATCCTAGTTTTCTTATCATAAACCAGTGCAAAGCATTTTTAAAGTAAAAGTTGAGTTAATTTCTCAAGTGGTCATACACTACTTGGTTCTCTTCTGAATATTACAATGATTCAATTGGTTCAACTATACAGGTTTATAGAAGCTTACCTCATAAGACAAGAAAATATGGTATGATAATAGCCTTCATTAACATTAAGCCATAATATCACTGGGCAATTTCAGAGAAGCTAACAATCATACTACCAAGTGATGCATACCATCACACAAATATGTGTCTCACGTATGATGGAAGCTTACAATTGAATGCAATCAACTAACTACCATTGCCATAACTCTAAGTTACAATGCAACCAAAGAAATGCACCTCACCAGTAGTCTCTACAAGAGCAAACCCCATCTTTGAAATGGTGAAACCTAGTCCTGTCTCTCAACACAATCTCTCTCTCAAACACCTTCGAAGCCAACTTCATGAAAGAGTGGCAGTCTTCACAAACTCTAAGATTCTTTGCTATACGAATACAAGAGCCTCTCGTAGAGTTGATAAGCCCAAGAGAAAGAGCCAATTTCTCACTATGCAAGAGTACAGCTTCCCTTTTCTCCTCCTCTTCCAAATCAACTAAGACAGCCTTTGTGTCAGGAGAATAACCCACAAGTTCTAATTCCTTGACAACTTCATCCAACATTCCATAAATCTCACTCGATCTTGGATGAGACTTATCTCCCATCATAAACTCATGAACATGACCATTAAGTTCGATCCAACTAAATCCTGCTTCCTTCAGTACCCCTTTATTCTTCATTAACTTCCTCACCTCCCTAACATCATCCCACCGGCTAGCTTTAGCATATATGTTAGACAGAAGCACATATGCACCATCATGATCTGGGTCAAGCTCTAGTAGCTTCTTTGCCACAAGCTCTCCAAGCTCAATGTCGCCATGGATCCTGCAAGCTCCTAATAGAGACCCCCAAACCACCACATTTGGGGCAAATGGCATTGACTCTATCAACTCAAGTGCTTCTTGAAGAAGTTTGGCGCGTCCAAGGAGATCCACCATGCAGCAATAGTGTTCGTGCTTTGGTTCAATGTTGTACACCTCAACCATGGATTGAAATAGCCTGCGACCCTCTTCAACTAAGCCTGCGTGACTACAAGCATATAACAAGCTGATAAATGTAACTCCATTAGGCATGATCCCCTCTGCTACCATTTGATCAAAGAGAGATATTGCAGACCTTCCATTTCCATGCAATGCAAATCCAGTGATCATGCTTGTCCACGTAATCACATTCTTACCAGTTATCTCATTAAAAATTCTGCATGCATCAGCCAAGCTTCCACACTTGGAATACATGTCAATCAGAGCATTCCTTATTGACAAAACATGATCAAACCCATTCCTGTTCACAAAGATATGAACCCCTTTGGCTTGATCTAAAGCACCCAAATTAGCACAAGCAGAGATGACGCTCAACATGGCAATTTCATCAGGCTTCACACCCAAGAGTTGCATCTCGTTAAACAACTTGAGAGCTGCATTTGGCTGGTCACTCTCAGCATACCCTGATATCATTGCAGTCCAACACACAAGGTCCTTATCAGCCATCTGGTCGAAGATATTTCGTGCAGTTTCGATCTGGCCAAGCTTGGCATATGCAAAGAACATTGCAGTCGATGCTACTTGATTTTTAGGCAACATCTCATCATACAATCTCTGGGCAGTGTCAATTAATCCACAATTTGCATACATGCTGATAAGTGTGCTATAAAGGTAGGCATCAAAGGAGATGTTAGATTCTAGGATAAATGAGTGCACTGCCTCACCCAGCGCCAAATTTTTAGCCCGCCCACATGCTGACAGAATGGTAGCAAGGATCACCGTATCAGGAACTACGCCAGAGCTTCTCATTTCATCAAAAAGCAGCAGAGCTTCATTGTAGCAACCACTATTACAATAGCTGCCGGTTGGTTTCAGAAAGCAGACGAGGGAATTCAGTTATTAAATCATCTACTGAAAAAACAAGATATAGGCAAAATTTAGACCTAAATTCTTACCCAGAGAAATGGAGGAAACCTATAGAAGCCTATTTGGAATGCGTGGCTTTAACAGAATTAAATCAAAAGAATTCTTTTAGAAATTTGCAGTTGCTTCCAAGGACATTTGGTGGAAAGAAAGAAAGAGCCTACTTACCCATCAAGCATGACGCTCCACGCCACAAGGTCCCGATGAGTCATTCGGTCGAACACCCCGCGGGCATCCGCGGTCTGCCCAAGCGCCGCGTACGCACCCACCACCGCTGTCTGGACGAAGGCGTCCGCGTCGAACCCCATCTTCGTGGAGAGCCCATGGACCTCACGGACCACTGCGCTCGTCGTACCTCGACACTTCGCCGCCGCTCGAAGAACCGCAGGCAAGCTGAAGCGGTCGATTCCGATGCCATCCCGGCGGAGGCGTCCATAGGCGGCGAGTGTCCACCGGGGATTGGCGGTACGGGCAAGCGTGCAGAGAGAGCGGTTGACTAGTGGGAAGCTGGCAGCGTGGTAGTGGATTAGTACGGAGAGGATGTAGTCGAGCGAGGACGGGGAGGGGGAGGAGTAGGAGGCGTCTAGGAGTCTGGAGACGAACGAGGGCGGAAGGCGGAGTCCAGAACGGAGGATTTTAGCGTGGATTTGCTTCAAGTGGGTGGGAGCGGTAGCGGTGAGGATGCGGTGGTACAGTGGCGGCGGCAGCCGGAGAGCAGCGACGAGTGGCTGTGTAGCGCTCTCCATATCCACCAACGCAGAGAAAAAGAAAAGCCTTTTAATTCAAAGGGCTTTCATCCTTTCACCGGTGCCTGCCAATAACATCCAGCCCACCAATTAAAATACATAAGCTTAGTTTCGAATAGAGTTGCGCCACGTGTAGACATTCCACGTGTACAATTCTAATTGTGGATCTTCTGTAAATCCTGTCGAGCAGAGCTCACGTAGTCATCTTGCCAGTGAAAGGAAGCCAGAACAAGAAAGATAATGGCAAAAATTTAAAAAAAAAGCGCGATCACTACCGATTTCAGTTGCTGATATAAATAATGTATAAAAAATAAATTAATTAATTTTATAAAATAAATTAACACATAAAATAATTTTATAAAAAACTTTATCAATTTATCAAAATCAGTTGAAGATAATGAAATTTACTATAAAATTATTCAAATAAACATATAACAGCCATTAATTAATTAATATTCTGGTGTAGCCGCTTGTAATGACTATTATACTATTTTTTATGATGAATTTAATTATATTAAAATAATTTTAGTCAAATTTATAAAAGCAATATATATATATAAATTCATTATAATGAAAATATGTAATTAGAATATATAATTAGGATAAATTTAAAAGTCCATATAGATTTTAACGAATGGTGTCATAAATTTTTTAAACTCTCTTAATGACTTCGCTCGCCCCCAGCGCCCCTGCCAATCCGTCCCAAGATCAACACGGAGGAAGTAAATCAAAGGTGGCTACTATCACTTAGAATAGTGACTAACACATAAAGGAGGTATTTATGTCGGCTATGCCAAGATTCGAACCTCAGACCTCATTGGTAATAACACCTTATGTGCTAGCCACTAGACCACTCCGAAGGGACTGATCCCACCTTTTACCATTGCATCATAGGGTGGTGGGCTAGCAGGTTCCCAGTGAAATTTTTAATTTG
>JBBPFP010000076.1:1904473-1919895 GCA_037974795.1 Kaempferia galanga
TCCTTTAACATTAATCATGGATGAACTTACACATTAAAGACATGTTACCATGGTGCATATTATTTGTAGATGATATTATTTTAGTAGATAAGACATAGGAAGAAGTAAATATTAAGCTCGAATCTCAGTGAGAAACATTAGAAGTGAAAGGTTTAAGCTTAGTAGAGTAAAGACAGAATATATAGAATTTAAATTTAGCAATATTAGAAGTAGTAAGGTAATTACACATACCTGAGAGCTTTAAGTATTTAGAATCGTTTTGTGGAAGGATAGAGGGGTTGAGAGAGATGTTTTATATAGAATACAAGTGGAATAGTTAAAATAGAGAACATTATGTGTTCTTTGTGATCGTAAAGTGTCTCTAAAATTTAAAGGGAAATTCTATAAAATGATGGTTGAACCTGCTATGTTATATAAGACTAAATGTTGGGCAGACGATGAGAGTCAGAGACAAGGATATTAAGGTGGATATCCTGATATATGAGGATGAACACGATAAAAAATAAGAATATTAGAGGGAAAGTTGGAATTGCACCTATAATGAAAACTTCGAAAGATGCATTTAAGGTGATACAAATATGTACTTAAATAACTAATAAATGTTCTAGTTACGCGATGTGAAACTACGACAAATATGCACATTAAATGAGAAAGAGGAAAACCAAAGAAGACTTGTTTAGCAACGATAAAACAATATAAAATTTATTTAAATATAGATGATGCGTAGGAGGATCCATATTGCTCCCCGCCTAATGGGATAAGGCTTGATTATTTTGGTTGTTATATGCTTGATCTTCCTTAAAAAAGAAGAAAATAATCACTTTTCATTACTAAATTGTTTTTAAATGGAATTGAAACATGCTTCAAGTTGATCAAGCAAGCATCTTTTAGTGTGTATTTCGTATGAAGGCAGGAAATGTGAACAAAAATAAAATGATAGAAAAATTTCTCCAACAATATTTGCCTTTCATTTCCTTTGACCAAAAAAAAAGTAAGAAGTGAATAAAAGATTGGACTTAGTTTTCTTTTATATTACTTGTGCATGCTTTAAGGGAAAACTGATTATGTATGTAATACACGTAAACTTCATACTTGAAAATTTTATTTTTATTTTATTTTTAACAAATAAAGTTTTGAAATTTAGATTTTCCTAGCATCCAAAATTGTCAATAAAATAAAAATGAGTTACAGATTAATAATGATGTCCAATTAATTTATTATTAGCGTTGCGTTTAGGGGTACCTTCAATATCCAAATACGCTAAATCAATCTTATTTTGTATCTCTTACCTTGAAGACACATTTGAACAGCTATCAATAAGTTTATTTATTATTTTCATCTATTATGAAAACTAACAACAGAAAGTATAGTTTAAAATTATTAATAAATCATTGTTTCCACTTCATAAACGTATGGCTAGTTTACTTGGGTAGAATAAGAGGGAAGAGAAGGGGAAGAGGAATAAGTTTTCCACATGGAAAAAATCACTCATTGTGCATTTTTGTATTCATATCATCCAAGTAAACAAGCTATATTGCTCCTGTGTGAGCATAGTAGAAAGTAACAGAATGTGGGACACTTAGAGCACATCATCAGATGCAATGTAAACATTGTTCCTCCCAGTTAGCATGAAGCACTAGATCACATGCATGTTTAGAACTCTGAAACTGCCAAAAATATCAAATTCACACCTCTCACATGACAAAACTAGAGACATAAGAAAACAAATTCAAGAACTTTATCTTTGTTAGTTGGTAGTAGAATGTTAACTTTGAGTGTACCCTTTAGAGAGGAAAGTGAAGATTAAAAAAACCTAAATGAAAGATCTAAAATTTTCAAGTGCAACCTTTACGAAGATACTTCAAACTTACACGTCACAAAACTTCCTCCAGAAAGTATTTCTATTTGCAAAATACCATGCAAACATTCATGAATCAACCCTCATTTTCTAAAATGATATATATGAAGCAGAATGCATTTTAAATTGATCATTTGGTGATAAATGGGGATTCCATTTTACAATAAAATCTATAGAAAAGTAAAGAACTACATCCAGAAGCTTTGCTTACCTTTGCCAATTTTTATCAATTTTTTCAAGCCTTTTGCATATCGCCTTACTCGGGGACGATGCCCTTCAAGATTAAATCTATTTGAATAAAAAAAACTCTATGAGACATGAGAACACAAAGGAAATTTATCTTCAATGTAAGTTCTAGTTAGAAACAGAGAACTGTTAAAATTATGTCACGTCAGAAAATGAAACATACTCCCCATCCATGTTGAATCTTTGGCGGGTACTCCCCTTCAACAAGTTGTACTCAGCCTGCCACAGAAATAATGCCAGCATTGGAACAAGGGGGAAAAGTAAAAGAAATGCAAGAACTATATTAGCATTGATAATTTTGTCTAAGGAATGATTCTTCCTAGCATGCAAAATACGAGGAGAAGAAGACACCCATCTGCCTAAGTTTAAATAAATAATAGAATTGCCAAGTAATCTCTTTGGATTATGACATTTGATTGTGAAGTGCTGCTAATGCTCAGGGCTGGCATTAACATGAAATTTCCAAGTTCGCAGAAATGAATTGAATCTTCAGTCAAAAAAATTGGTAGATAGTGCTACAAATTATTTATGTAAATGCAATGTGGATGCTGAGATATTAGTCTCTTAAAAATCTTTGACTTCTCATTCTTGGCATACGTTATGAGTTCTACATGTGCCACTCTAATTCAAACATTAAGATGGAAATACAAATATGCTGATAAAGAAATTTTACATTTCTTACAGCTAAGTGTATTAAAGTTAATAGAGTTATTGGTATAGTAGGTTTAGTCACATATTGGTAGTTACAAGTTATATAAAATTGGCATATCAAAAGCCCAAAATTAGATTGATCATGATTTTTTTTAACAAAAGTTGGTTTCTTGAAAATTTGCAAGAGCCTCTGTGATTTCTTTGTTGATTTTTTCACTAAATATCTTCATGATCCTTAAATGAATTGCAGTTATAACAGGTTTGGAACATAGATTATGCTCCTAAACTATGCAAAAGACTAATATTATCATCGCCATCATCAATTCGTGATAGTTCCATCTATTTGGTTTAGTTACATGAATCACCAAGTTGTGTAGAGGACTAATATGTAATTACATGAAAAAGATTGGTTTAATTGTAAAATATAAACAATCATGTTATGTCTTTGCAGGATCAATGAAGAGTAAAATACAGTTTGTATATAAGCAAACAAAACACTGAACAGCATTCCTATTATCATACCTGTTGCTTGGCCTGTTCAAATGCCTCCATCCACTTATGTGATTCTCCAGCAGAAGCACAAGCAATCTAGTAAGAGAGCATAAATCAACAAGCACAGTCAGCATCAAATATCTTGGTCAGATCATTTTTCTTCTGTGAAGAGCATTTAATAGAAACATATGCAGCTGAAATGAATAGGAATAGGAGAATAGACTAACACAAGCAAGGTAAAGAAGGTAAACTTTGTAAAGAACTAAACAATTTGAAAATGAAAAAAATGAGACCGAGAATAAAGTATATGATAGTGAGAAATACACTTCTGTCATTGTTTCATTTAAAACTATAGTATACAAGGCTGGATCACTGTTTGAGGTAGCTAGTTCAATGTCATGGAATCTTTTTTAGCCGTAGAGTTTTAGCAGGATAAAGTAGATTTCCTACTGCAATTTTGCATTTTGAAAAAAAAAACATATCATTATATATACATAATACACAAAACATCGTGTAAAATCAATTTAAATAGAACATTAGCTTACTTCTCCCAGTTTTCTTTGTTCCAACTGATTGTAAAACCTCAGAACATACAGTTCCTGCTAGAAGGTAATCTTAAGATTAGAGATCTTGAAAAATTGTGTGACACCGCAAAGGGAAAAAGAGAAAACAAAGAAACAGATATCATGAAGCATACTGGAGTATTGCACATTTTTCAAACATACTGCAAATCACTAAGACCACGCACCGGTTGCCCCTTGAGTGAAACATGAAAGTTTGAGGATTACCCCATGATTGATGTTACGGCGCCCTACGTCCTCAACCTTGAGAGTATGACTTATAGCTCCTTTCCTAATTGGTTTCTGTTGCAAAAACAAAAAAGGAAAAGCACACATAAATATACTGATACTACATATCTAATGTAACCTTACGTGGAGCAAAATAAGAGAGAAAATAGTAGTCAGATTCACTTTCAGATTCATATCTAACTACTAATTAATGTCATCTCAGCAATAAAAATCAAAGCAGTCAGCAAAGTCCAAGAACAGCTCCTTCATGGACTCAACCGAAGCGTAAGTTATGGAAACAAGCTTTTGTTCGCAGGTGACCGCAGGCTTTTTACCAAACTTCCACGGATGATAGCAATCGCTTCAGGTTAGCAAAGGATTTTGCATATTACCATATCAAGATCACAATTAAGTATCAATTACCTTGTTACTTCACTTTTTATTACAAAATCAGAAAACATAAGTTACTTAATTCATCGAAGGTCAGTCAAATTATTCACCGACCAGTAAATGCATTGTAGAAACAATTCCGTCCACAGAGAAGCTAATCAGCCCAAAAAAACTAACTAGGCAAAATAACAATAATAACAACGAAAACTCGAGGAACAGAAAATGAAGGAATCCATCAAGAGTTCATTCCACTCACCATGCCAGGGTGCTCTTCGGGGTCCCTCTTGTACATGACGATGTACGCCCCTCTGAGGACGAGGTATCGGAGATGGCAATACTCGTGGCCGACAGTGTTCACCCCAAGGTGGTAGACCCATCCGCCATAGTGGATCTCCCTGCCACTTCCGCTGACGAAGGGGCTACCGTCGGATCCGTGCCCCTCCTTGTCGGATAACGCCTCGGCGGCGACCGCCGCCTGGGTCGCCTTCTCTTCCTCCATCACAGCAGCGACCTCGATTCCTCCCCCTGGCGCCGAGAAGCCCTACGGATGCCGATTCCCGGAGTGGCCGAGGAAATCTACAGAGGATCGTCTCAATGGAGAAAGAGATCAGAACCGAGAAATTTTATAATTGATTCTTTTTTTTCGGCGTTAGTACTCTTCCGCCAGTCGGTAGAAGCCGTTGTCGTAGCCAATTTGCTAGTTGTATTTGTCATCGATACGTTCGAAACCGAGTGGGAGGGACGCGTGGAGAATTTCGCCGTCGATGAAGACACGCTGGGAGGCATTTCCAAGCCTAGTTTTATGCTTCAACCAATCGTTCGACGAAAATCAGGTGCCGCATGATCCGTAGGAAACAGGAGATCTGGGATGCCATTTGATCGAGGGGGACCATCCTTGATTACATTCGGACCGGGTTTGCATAGCTGCAAGGAGTAGAACTGCCGGCAGGAACAGGCTGGTGCTTCTCGGTACTCGTACCAGATGGCACCAAGTTTATTTGATTATTTAAAAACATAAATAAATGTACCTTTCTAAGCTGCACCAAGGTCACTTCCGTAGGATGGTATAATAGTTAGCTCGTATAATTAAAAGATTTAAAATTTAAAGTACATGGTAAGGAGTGTTTCCTTGGCGAAAGAAAATTGATCATTCACATGAGCCTCGTTTAATATTTCTTTGATTTATTTGGATGATTTATAAGAAATTTTTATAGATCATCTCCAAAATTAATTGATTCAAAGGGTTATATATATAACTTTCAATTAATTTAGCAAAGCTTAAAAATAAAATATATTAATATCATTTTTCTTTTTCAACATAGTTTTTTAGTCCCATATCTTAGGATTGGTAACACCACAAGCGGAGAAATTTCTATAAATATCTTGGGTCGGAGATGTTAAAAAACATATCTTTCAAACTTTTTAGCTAAAATAGAGTGAATATCTATGTTACAGTACCTAAAATCAAATACAATATTTACTCATATTTATACATTGTATTAAACATGGAACACAGACACCGATGACTAATAATTTATGAAAGAGGAGTTATTCTAATGACTCGAATAAAAAAGGTTCCTTTCTATTTTTACCCTTCAATCTTTACATGCCAAAAAGTTATACTTGGTTCCATACTAAAGGATTTCAATTTTAATATACAAGATCTTGCAATACTTGTCAATGAGGTGCTAATAATTAGTATTATACAAGAAAAAGTTAATTGTATAAACTAATAAAATCTAATTCGCTCTTCATGCACAATCTTGGAATTTGAGAAACATCGATCCCGTTTTTTAAAATCCCTTCTCAGTAGCAGCGGCTAACAGAGTAGGTGGGGATGACCAATACGAAAGCAGCGAGACACCAATCGGTGCTAGAAAATCAGTTCTACGATAAAGTAAAGCCCAGAGACTGACATTTATCATCAGTGCACAAAACTCTCAAAATGAGGAAAATTGACAAGTTAAATTAATTCCATATTGGAGCATACTGCTGGAGCTTCAATCCAGGCGATGCTTTAAGGGGAACTCAAAATGGGAGTATGCATATTTGGTGACGTAGAGACTACGTTCCAGTTGTTTTGCATCTTTAACGCTTCCAGAAACGGCCATGCTGTTTCTGTTCTTGCATTTTCCTGCAAGAGCTCACAAATGTTTAGAAGAGATATTGAGATGCTACCAGTAGGGGCTGATGCCAAACCTTGTCTCAACTAAAAAAAATCATTCACATACAGGTAACTTTCACCCTATTTAGATCTTTACCAATTAAATGCCTAAATATGATCACCAAATTCGCAACAACTATGTAAGGATGCTCACGTAATAAGACTAATTATAATCAGCTGCCTAAAGACTAAATATAAATAAGATGTATTATACTTGGTGCAAATGAAATGTAATGCTTGCCTTTGATATTCCTTTGAGCGTTCAATAAATTCAGTGGCTATATCATGACCTTGAAATGATGCCAGTACTTGTCTTATATCGGCTGGTCTGTGGAGTGCTACATCTGAAGGGGAAAAAAAGAGTTCAATTGCAAGAATCAATTAAGTCAATCTCACAGCTTCGTCGTTGGAAGGAATAGAAAGTTAATCAGAATTGCCTCATACAATTAACGAGAACTTACATTCAAGAAAAGGAATAAGGTCTAGAAGTGCAGTGTCATCATTTTCTAGTTTCCAGGGTTTGATAGGCACACTATTTTCAGGCTGGAGGCAAGATTCAAGAGCATGACCACTGATATAAAGTATACGTGATGGATCTCTGTTCAGCTTCGATAGATCCTGAAAGAATTCCAGTCTATGTTTAAGTAAAATGGAAGAAAGGGACTAAGCATAAACGGATCATAGAAGGATAAATCAAATAATGATCACGTTAATAGTTAAAAAAAACATTTTGCCAACTGTATTTCAACTTGATAGGAACTCTTAGATGCAAAATGCAACCTAACAATATAAAACCAGATGATAACATCCAAAGAAAATGATCTTTGATCCCATGCCTAGGCAAGATGAAATTATTAGACAGCAATTAAGAAATCCACTTTAAAGTAATAGAGAATAGGATTGAACTGATAAGAGTTCAAAACAAGGAACTGTAATAATGTCAGACAAAACAATAATAGAATCACTAAGGAAGATACCCGATAATGTTTTCCGTTCACATATTTTGTTGCAGCTCTAGATAGCCTATGACGAATATATCCTTTCTGATCCAACCTTTCTATGACGGGATCTACATACTGCAAGCATATAATCAACCACGCATTATATAGGCACTAGTGGACTGGAGCTACCAAGAAAGGAATTCAAATTACCATATTCAATTGATCTGAGTACACAACAATTTCATAAAGCTTTCCAAGATGTTCCAAGAAAGCATCAACACCGGGCCTTTTAAATGTTCTCCAGCCTCTGTCACGCTATGAGTAAGAAGCATAATCATTTATAAGATAGTTGCAAAAAGTGTCAACTAGTTGCTAATTATGTACCAGAGATTACTTTCATTTGTTAATTAGTTACAGAAGTTCTTCAAGAAGATTGATGTTAAAATATATATACATGTGGGGCATGATCTGCAAATTGCAGCCACAGTATTTTCAGTCATTGAGGTCATAGATTTTAATTGATCACATCGACTACAACAATTATAGTGATTAATTGATAATGAGTGGGAAAAAGAGTATTTACCTTATAAAGAAATAGCATATTAATGTACATGGTTTTTAAAAACACTGTTTTAAATCTGTTCACTCACTCAAAACTAGAAATTAAGTAGACAACAGAAAAGGCGTACATGGAAAGATGAAATGAACCAACAGACAAAACCCATAAAGAGACCACTGGTTCTATCAGGTTTTGTCTTCCTTCCTCTTTAACAATCAATCAGCATCAGATCGAATTATCCACCCTCACTATTTCCTCATGTGCCCCTACTTTCATTTATAGACTGCATGCCTGTTTTTATTTCGAGTCCAATTCAATTTTACTGTTGTTGGTCATTTTCAAGTAGGCTAGTGATCGAGCTTGAAGCGGCTGGTGACAAGGGCAATATATTTCACAAATGCTAGCCTTCCCTAGTCATTCCTTTTCACCTTCCTCTTCCCCATTGGTAGGGGAAATGAGGAAAGAGGACCTATGGAGCAATAACCTAACCATGATTATCTACTTCTAAACATGAACCTTACAACTGTGCTACTAACAAGCAGTACATACCAATCAGGTTGGACTACATGCTAGTAATAACCAGAAATATGAGTAATAGTCCAGGAAAACATTGAACACGGGATGATTAACGATACTGTTAACCAAAGCACAAATCAGCTATCTCATACAGGTCTAGATAACATGGAAATGTAGTATATCTTTTCCAAATTCCTGATTGGTACTTGATAAACAAGCATAAACTTTTGGGTAAACAGATCCAACACAGCTGTTGATAGTATATTCATGCCTAACCATTATCTAGACACATATGGGATAGAGATACAACCTTCCAGTCCGAGTACACAAGAGTCTCATTAAGATCTAGAACAAGAGTGAAAGCATGTTGTTCTTGGGGATGCAAATCAGGAAGCAACTTCTCTGATGAAGGTTCGGTAAAACCCTAAAACAAAAACATACAATTACAACAGAATAAAGAACTATAATAACAAGAAAGTATTAACAATAAAAAAATATCTACAAACCCGAACATGTTCTTCAGTTGCCCTCCTAAGATCCAGATAGAGATCCAAAGCTTTAACAGGAACTATAGGTGGAAAAAATTATGAAGCAAAACAAGATTTTCCACATTTATCAAAACTGCATATAATAATATATGTATAGGAAAAAAAATCTAGCTATAAAAGGAAACAAAATTATTTTGTTTCGAGCTACAATACAGGTTCTAGCAGTTGCACATGGCCAAACGCTTTTAACTTTATAAGCTGATACAAATGGTGCACCAATCATTGAAGCACTATGACTGACTAAAGTTATACAAATACAAGATAAAGAGAACCGTGCATAATGTAGTAATATTGGGTTGTTTATCCTTCAAATAACAAGCTCTAGTTGTTCCAAACAAAATATTTCTTACTTGATCCAGCTAAGAACATGTTCATCTTAAAATTCAAGGATAGTGAAGCTTGTTCTTTATGATGTATTTTACTATCAAAAGCTAGCAATTTTCCTAATAGAAACTAAGAACCATAACATAATAGATCAACACTTCTAATACATCTCTCTACCTTAACCAACCCACTTTATTTTCATAATCAAGCTTACCTTCTTGATAAAGGATATAGATGAGATTACAACTTTCATTTTTCATCCATCTACTAACTCTTGATAATGCAAAAAGATGTTACTGATAAGCTCAGTCGTGGGGTACTTGAATTAATAAAATCATCATGAAATCACATGCACTAGGAAGTGTTTTGCCTTCAATATAAAATAATTTTTAACCAAATTTTTAATAGCAACTGCTATTCAATTGTTGAATATGGGCTTCGAAAAAGCTTAAGATATTAACAAAGAGTTCAATTTAAGGATTTACAGTTTAACATCCACCACTCAAGATCAAAATGGATTTAGTTTGAGTGAACTGAATTAAAAGATAATATGGGTCAAAGATGCATTGCTAAGTTTCACAAACTACCTAGGGATTAAATAAGTAAAAAAATCTAACATACAACTGACAGGTAGTATATTTCACTTAGCAAAAGAAAATTAAAGATTCAGTAAGGAAGATCAAAAGTATACCTTTCATGGCTGTGGAATAGAGCAAATTGTTAAATTTCTGCAAGAGAGTAGGAAAAACAATAGAAAACTTATGTTAAATCAATAGAACCATTCATTTAGTCTGAAGATGACAAAGTTTTTGATAGATTCATAGAAATTTTAGTTTGAAATGTTAGTGCATCTTTAAGATGACCTTTAAAATTTATTACAGAATCGTGAAATATCAATTAATTATAACAAACCAGAAGATGATAAAAAGCCAAAATCCAAAGATCTTCCTTTTCCTTCATTTTTTACTTGAGAAAATAAAAGAAATTTATCTTCCTAATTAAAGCCTAAATATCAATCCCAAAGCCTCACCTGACATACCAAATGCAATGTGAATAAAGTCCATTTACAAAAATTTAACTTACATATCAATAAATTTTAGTGGTTTTCCAGGATTGTGACAATTTCTGTATACTGCATAAATCTATGATTGAGTATCAACATCCCTACTGCTCATCAGCCCAAAAGCTAGGCACTGCTAACAATATGCATGAAAGATCCTAAATATCAAAAGAAAGGACAACAATAATGCATAGCTCAAACTGGACAGAAAATTATAGACATTTTCTAGACGATAATAGCTTAGAATTAGAAATACTTTCAAGGAGAACATAGCTTAGGCATTATAGCAAACACAGTAAAGAACAGCCCCCCAAATTGACTGCCGACTCAGACCTCGTAGACTGAAGCAAGGAATCTATCTTGAGGCCACATCAAAGTTATCCTCTTGGTTTAGCTTGATGATATTTTAAATTACAAACCAAATTTTACAAACCAAGCCGACCCCACCTAATAAGATAAAGCTAGGTTACTGTTGTTGATGTATCAAATAGCTAAGATCATTTGTATATAAATCTCAGTTCTAGAATCCATCATTACAATACAAAGTATCCAGAGGTTATGTAGCATTTTGATGTATCCAGAAGTTATGTTTTATACATGTAAAAGAATCTAGCAAAACTTAAGCAAGCTACATGGAACTACTTTGGGTTGTAACATATCATTTCGACAAAACCATAAAGATTAGCATAAAATGGCACAAAGAAAATCTAATCCAGTTCCTTGAATAATTCACTCACTTGGAGAGTGGATTCATCATCTTCTCCTCCTGAACCTTTTGCCTTCTCTCGAAATGTATTTGCCTTGTGTTCCAATTCTTCTAAAGAATATGCTGTAATCAGAAGATACAATCAATATAGCATAACTTAATTGAAGGAATGAGAACTACGGTCTTTCCCAGAAAGTAAGGTAAGAGAATATACTGACTTTTTCTACAAGATAGTGTTAACTTTTGCAAATGAAAAAGTCTTTCATGATATAAAATATTAGAATTGGCTAATTCAAACAATGAAACAGACCAATCCAAAAAAATTAACATTTTTTAGAGTATTGATTCCAGAATAACAATAGGAGAGATGAAAGCTGTAAGAAGAAAAATGCACAAGTAAAAAAAACTAAGGAAGAGACAAAGATAATAGGAATATAAAGGGGGAACATGTGGAGAGAAAATATAGAGAAAAGAAAGAGAGATTTGGGAGAGAAAGAGCAGTAATCTTTTTCCTGATATGTAGCTTCAACAATAATTTTAGAAGAAAACCCAGATTTGATCTAGTCAGACAAGTGACTGCAGAAAGTGAGAATTTGGCATCTAGATTCTACAATTTTGTGATATTTGAATATCTTTCAGTGTAATTGAGACATAGAATTGACCCTTCATGAAATACTATCGACCTTTGATTCACATCAAGGCTATTACATTATTATGTTTGGTGAAAGAGTTGTATACTATGTAAGTAATCTTTGATTAGGTAGGGTGGTTCTTTTCTTTTGTTTGATGTCCATTATTAGGAATGAAATTCATATTATTATAAAATGACAAAAATATCCTGTGACCTCTGTCAGCAGTTGGCCAGCAACCGCTGACGGACGGCGAGCGTCGACGACGGGTGACAGTCGACCGACGTCGGGCGGGCGACGGGTGGCGGGCAACGAGCGACGAGGGAGGTGGTGTTGACGAATTTATTACGACGTGATTTGATAATATAAGTTAGGGATATTTTTAGCATATTAAATTTTGAATTATAATATAATCCAGATTATATAGTATTCACTTTATAATTCAGATTATATCACATTACATAATTAAAATGATACTAAATGAAATAATTAACCTATATTATAAGACAAATTGCGTCTTACAAAGACGCAAACACACATAATCTTTATTTATAACAAAATATCACACAGAAGTGATTTTAGGATTTATTCTAGTTATTTCGGTGGAAAATAGAAAATAAATAAATAATGTGCAGATATGGAAATAGGGCCGCCAGACTTCCTATTTATCTGGGAGTAGATAACTCGATTTCTTCTGTTTATCCGGGCACGGCTCAGCGGCGGCCATGTTGCACCGCCTTTGCCCAGTGTCCGTCGCCACCACGGCGGCTCTTACGCGCATCGGCTGTCGCCTCTACTCCTTCCAGTCGTTTCGAGGCCTCTTCTTCCGTGCTTCAGTCACTGCCGAGTCCCGATGTTTGACCCGGAGGCGTCGCCCTCCGTTGAGACGATGGGCACCTCTTAATTCCCGAGGCCATAGCACCATTTCCAAAGGTATTTACACATAAACTGATGGTGGTTAGTTGGTTTTTTAGGTTTTTGAATTTGTTCGGCGTAGCAAATTTTATAAGATCATTCTTCGAATTAATCCTCTTTTATTACCTTGAATCACGTCTATTTTGGGGGAAAGCGCTAGCTTGTGTAGTTTGATGATGCCAATGTTGGCTTCAAGCTTTTCTGTAAAGACATTACATGTATTGTAATGCCCTTTTGAAGTGAGCCGTGTGAGACCTGGTTGTTGGGATTGCTTCTGATAATTCTACCAGTGAATGAAGTTGGAGTCCGTTCTAGCATCAGCTTCACTATATGGTCACATACTGGAGTTTTGTCTCTCTAACAGAAATACACAAAGAAAGACAATACAAATTTAACTGGCTTTGTGCAAGCCTATATTTATAAAGAGAATCCGAGTGTTTACAACACAAAAAGAAAAGATACAATGAAATTAGACAAATCGATTTCCACCACCTTGCACACTATCCATCTCAATCTATTGTACACTCCTAAAAGTAAAAAACTTCACATCCATCTTTGGACACCAAAAGGTCTCCCCAAGAAACAAGTTTCCGTCTCCATAAAGGATATCCCACAGTATTTAAACCACTTAAGCCATCTTCCTTGTGCAAGTGCATTTCCCTAATCAGACCTAATAGTTAATTCAGCTCCCTTAGTCCTTTCTGTTACTTTTTATAATCACTAACCATGGGCACTATGGAATCCAAGCAGTTATTGGTGCTGGTAAGAAAGTTTTCAAGTCATAAAACACAAGAATTTATTTTTAAAGTTATTCAAAATCAATCTATTGAATTTGGGTACCAATCTTGATTTGTATGGAAACAAATCCTCTATGGAGACATTCAACCATTGGCCTCGTTGAATTGGTAAATGATGACTACTTGAGAGACTGAATTCTTGAAAATTATTTTAACTTTGTATTTGGCCTATATATGTATGTTGGGGTCTCTATGCATGTACAAAAATATGTTTTTGAAAAACACGCAATAGAAGCATAATAATTTCCTAAATTATTACAACACGCATCCACAAGAACATACATGTGTAGACATAATAGTAGAATATAATTTCATTTAGAAATTATACCTGTCGGATGACGTTTAACGGAAATGGCATCAGCTAGCAAGTCTCACAAGGCTTTCCTCTATTCATATCCACCCCGAGATACCTTTAAGACAATTTCGCAATGCTATAAATTTTGTCTCTGCTTCGGTACTAGCCAAAGGGAGGAGACGATGCGATCCGAAAGAAGAATCACGGCTCGATTTGGTGCCCAGTGGCACGGGCAACCCGACAACACCAAATTGAGAGCACAACAATCCCTTGTTGCTGTCCAGCGGCACAACAGCCAAGGGCTACTGTCCGGTGGTTGGGAATCTGACAGTAGGGGTAGGTGGCCTGGAGGATCGACGACTGGAGGTGGCCGGAGGTGGGCTGTTGTGGTGGCAGCCGCCGCCTTGATGGGCGGCGGCAAGAGAAGGAGAGGAGAGCAAAGCTAAAAACAAAGTTATTCTATTTTTCTCCCATGAAGATGTATTTATACATCTCTATCCGGGTTTGATAAACAAGTTCAAACCCGTACCCAATAAGCCAACCCAATCCGCTTGCTATAAGCTTGGTCTATAATTAAACCAAACTAAATTTGGTTCATAATTAAACCAAAGTGGATCTAGCTCGCCTACAACAGGCGTGGCCCACTAACACTTCTAGCCTAAAAAATATTTTCCATATTTGTCCTTCGTCTACCCGACTTAAGATCTAAGAATCACATTCTCAAACTTGTTTTACGTCTTTCAGATATACTCGTAGTGCGTGCGCCACGATAGGTTCTCAGTTATATTGACCATTTATAATTGACTATCAATTATGAACAGATTATGAGTGACACCTAGTAGTACAATTCACTGAAAAATCAACCTGAACAAATTCTTATCGTCTGTTTCTTTCATGCATCTTATACCCACACAGTCTATGTGTTAATCCCATTAGGCTGACTACATCACACCTAGGCTAAATAATAGTTCCTTATCACATGGATTCAAATTACTCAAACACATGTCTAAGAAGACCATTCTCTTGACATATTTTACTTTGGCCAAAGACATACGTGTAATTATGTTCATAGTTTCTGATCCGGTATGGTTTTGGTGCCCTCGTGGAGGATGACGTGGAGGCTAGCCAGGTGCCATGTGGTGCGTGAAGGGAAGCCAGCCTGGCGCCACGTGGCAAAACACCTAGTGACGTGGACCGTCTCGCCAAAGGGGTGAAATCTCCCAAATAAGTCTAAGTCTTCTCACCAGAACAAACAACCGAACAGGCACGGGACGCTGACCGGACGGACGAACGTCCAGATAGGTCCGGTCGGCCGACATTTACCCACCTGTTCGCCCGGATCAATACTTCAGCCCAATGCCTTTGCGATCCAGGCAGGACAAAACGGACGATCCGGATGGATCCCCATCCGTACGACCGAATGTACTCGGTCGGCCGACCACTTACTAGCTTCGCTCGGCCGACCAGGAGTATATTCAGAGCTTAAACCTTCAGAGCTCAAACCCTCAGAGATTAGACCTTCAGAGCTCATACTCTCAGAGAT
>JBBPFP010000076.1:1970069-1982880 GCA_037974795.1 Kaempferia galanga
CAGTGGAAAAAATAAAACATCTAGTCCTTCTAGAAGATCCATGCGAACGAAACTCATATCTAAGTTGTTATTACCTTATCACATAGAATAAGTTATTACCTTTGTTGTGTGTCGTTCGCAATCCCGACAGCAATCTTCTTGTGATCTTCTTGGATCTTAGTGCGATCAAATGTTCGCGCCTCTATAGTATCCACACGAACACGTTTCGTCCGTCTCGCAAACTCATAATTTGGAGAAGAACAACTAAAAGATGCTAGCCACTTTTGTTGTTCTGCCAAAGAATAAAAATGAATCCCTCTTGTTGTGTTCGGCCAAGGAAGAGAAGAGAAGAAGAGGAAGAAGATGAAGACTAAAAAGTTTTTCCACAAAATTAAAGCTTTTTATATTCATCCCATGAATTTGAAAGGTTTTTGACTTTTCATCTTCATCTTTTAATTATATGATTAATTCTTAATTAATCATCATTATTCAAGTAAAAGTCTTCTATATTCATCCCATGAATATGAAAGGTTTTTGACCTTTCATCTTTCTCTTTTATTTGCATGATTAATTCTCAATTAATCATTATTATTCCTCCTTTAATTTGATTCTAACTCAAATGAAACTTGTTTGAGTCTAATCCAATGAGCATAAGTTGAATCTAGCTCAATGGGTCTAACTTGAGTCTAACTCAAAAGGTATAATCCAAATTAAACTTAACTCATTAGCCTAATGGTTTATTATAATAACCCAATAAACTTAATCATCTTATAATTGGCTTTTAAAGCTAATATTAACACAAATAAACTATATATGATTATCACTGACGAAATGACATATTGCATGACATTATGTGGCACTTGGTTATATATCATTGTGCGCCTAGTTATCGTGAGGACTACAAACAAGACCGGAACTCTCACCTTGATAACTTCTAGATGCTCACTTGCTGACCCTCTTTTTATGTTTCCTTGAATGACTTTTGGCATTGCCCCTCTCTTTGAAACAGTGTTCAAACCAACGAATTGTTGCCTTGGTAGACAACCACGAATAGTTGCCGAGGAATCACAAATTATAATAAACCAAAAGAAATAATAAAAACACCAAAGAGAGGAGATAGAGGTATATTACCGGACTGCAGTAGTATAACATCCCTCGGATGTTCATTAAAGATCTTCCTAACAGACCATTTTCTCACATGCTTTTGGATTATAATAGCTGGTGATCTCTGTCTGTTTAATGACACTTCAAAATTACACCTTTCTCTTTCACCTCTAACAATTGTTTATCAAAATTTCCAATAGAAAAATTGAAATTGTCAAAACTTTTATTGACAAACTAAAAATAGATTTTTAAGACAATTGTCTAAAGCAAACTGAGAAAGCTTTATCTAGGTGCTGATGAAATATATCAAACATAAAATTTCTTTCATTTTAGTTGGATTTTCTGTTGACTTGCAATATATGAAGGTGGTTGTCTTATAAGGCTTTCAGTTGTTTGGATATACGAATTGATGAGGTGGATGATTGACCATAGAGGATACACTCTTTTTTTTTTTTTTAAATAACGTCAGAATCCTCCATGTTCAGAACCATGGACCGGAGTACACTGGCCACTGGGTGTACATCTCCTGTATGGTCATCTCACAGAGTATCCTGATCAACTTTATTATCAACCAAAAAGAAAACAAACCATGTAAGAAGGGGGCCAAACCTGATCCATTAACATGGATTACACCGACTCAACCGGATTTATAAGTGACTCTAATGTAAGGCAACCCAATTCTACCCACTTTACAAATGCCAAAAAACCTTTTATCAATATCAGTATCAAATAGAGCTCTTTTCTCAAGAAAGTCAAACGCTCGGTTCATACACTTGTGAAGTATGCATACCTATGCAATCTTCTACAGAGAAAACAATGGAAACTAAATGCACTAGTAAAACATTCAGCAGAAGGAACTGCTAAGCTTCAAGTTAAAAGACCAAAAGCATGAACTCTTAGACTTTCTAGATCAGTGGCCACAATCAACTTGAAGAAACTCATTTAACAATGAAACTCTATTTGTTATATAACGATATCAAAACTTGCCAACTCAATGCATTGAAGGTGAAGACAGTTGGATCGCATCCAAAATTCTCCATTTCGTCTCTGATCTTTATCGATTTCGCCATATCTCCCTCACAATAGAGAGCAAGAAGAAGGGTGTTGAAGGTTCCTGTGTTTGGAGAACCCTAACCTTCATGCTAACTCCATTGCAGACTGCCTGTGGCTTCAAGTCCCATACCAATGCTTCTTTCCTTGGCTACTATAGGCATATGGAGTGTACCTTTCAGCATAGGTGTTCCTTTTAAAGTTTAATATCACTGGCTTATTTGTCCACATAATGTAAATGTGCAATGCAGTGGTCAGATTGATGCTGCTTGTATGCACTTTCAAAAGAAAATAAAACAGTTTGCTTGCAGATTCATAATACCAATTCCAACGGTACTGCCATCTTAAGAGTGATTATAGGAAAGTAAACTCTTGCTTAGAAACTCTATCACCTTTCTTAATTTAAAACCATATTGTGCTTAAATTTCAATCCATGCTCAAGAAGTCAATATGATTTGAACCCCTTTGTTTAGAAAATGTGTCCTAACTTATACTTTAAACTCCCTTATTTTGGAAAGGTGTTCCAACTTGCAATACTGGCTAACTTGTTAGAAGCCATGGTACCATCAAGCAAGGGGCAAAGCCAGGTGATTGGTTACTCGGGATGTAACCCGGGTAGCCAATGACGATGAAAAGGGGATGTACAGTGTAAAGAAAGGGGGAAAAAAGGAAAAGGGGTGGCTAGCTCGGGGCGATGCTATTGATGTCGGCGGCTAGCCCGGGACGATGACGTGCATTGTTGGCTAGTGGCTCACAGCTTGAGATCAACCCAAGTACATTGGCCGGGCTGGCTCCGCATCAAGGCCTTCCTCCCATTTCATTGAATTATTCCATTTATTAGCAATGACATCAATGCAGGTCAATCATTTCTCTTTTTTTCATAAATTGTCCTAGAACATAGACACCATTTAGTGTTGTTAGAAGTTGAAAAAAAATAAAAACTAGGATTATTTCCTAACGGGCACATTAAAATTTGGATTTGCAAACACTTTTTTTCGATCTATATACCTAACATTTCCCCGATTAAATGATTATACCTCTCCCTTTCTTCAAATCATTTTGATGATCCAAACTTTCTTATTTTGGACAAAATATTATACTCAAGATTCTAGGAATGAAATGGATAGGCAAATTATTTAATCAAAATGGCCTATCAAGGTGTTTTAGCAAAATCACACTTAGATGGCCAAGAAACAACAATTTTAATAAAAAAACCAAAAACTTCTTAAGATCCTAGGTGGTGTATTAAATGATTTTGAATTGAAAATGGCTATCAAGGTGACTTTGAAATATTAATTTTCAATTCAATAGATTCTTTTTTCATCCAAACCCAATTTGAACAATCCACTCATGGGAAGCCTACAATTTTTTTTCTTTCTGTTCTTTGACACAGTAACTTGCCGAGGGGGAGGGGGACGGGGACGGGGACGGGGACGGGGTGGAGTCTTTTCATTTTAATAATTAAGTGTTTAGATTTCATCCGATTAATTTTAAAAATAAATAATATTGTTTTTTATTTGTCTAAATATACTTTATACACATTTATTTTTTTTCAAAATATTTATTTTATTTAAAATTTAAACTCTAATAATTTTTTTTTGATAATTTAGGCATCCAACTCTATTCGATTAATCATTGAGATGATTGATCCGCCCCATGAAATTTTTTTACCGGTCACTAAGGTAAATCAAGAAACACGGATGAGTTTTGACGGACAAGCCAACGTTACAAGTTTTCAAACTGCTTACCTGTAATATGTCTGGGTGAGATTTAAACTCGTGTATTATCCATATCCACAAGAGACTTTTTTGCTTTTATTTCATTGCACATATAATTCATGTGTCCCTGTCCCTTTCATGTGAAAAATCAAAATTTGTTTGTCCATTTTACGGTTTGTGAACAAATTTGGTATTTAATTTATTTATATTCGTTCAATACACAAGATCAATTAAATGAATAAATTTAAATACATATGTATTCTACTTGTTAATTTTCATGAACAACACTTTTAAACAATGTTTACAAACTACATTCATTAGTAAAAAAAAAACTCTTATTAACGTGCTAGATAAATAAAGAAAGTTTCAAAATGAATAAACAACCAATTCAATAATCAATCAAATCAACTTACAATATAAAAATTTGAAACAATCAACCAAATTTATATTGAGAACTAGATAACATCTAAACGAACTAAATTCAAGACAAACTTAAATGATCATTTCAACCGTTTAATTCATTTTAAACTCATCTTAACTTTACTTTATTGCCTTATCAAACAATCTAAAACATGGTAAAATTTAATTCCTATTCATTCTACAAAGAGTACTCTTCTTCCTCCACACGGAATCCTAGAACAAAATCATTCAGACCAAATGTTGCAATGTTAATAAATTGCACAAAGCACGTCCACTGCAATCAATTCAAGGTTGGTCGTCTATTATTTTTTTTAAAAATAATCTCAACTTCCACCAATTAATTTTAAAATTGATAGATTTTTTTTAACCCCGCATAAATTTAAAATATAACTTATACCCATTCAAATATTGATTTTCAGAATATTCATCTGTAATAAAATTAAAATTAAAATTAAAATTCTCATATTTATTTTTAGAGATATTTTATAACTATATTACAACCGAGAGAACAACTAGGCGGTTCAATCTTGATACCCTCGTGGAAACCTGCATGATGAATGTTCCAGTGGCTGTTTAGTAGGATATTTTCCAGAATTATCAAAGATTTCTAGCATTCTGTTTCATATAGTTTCATGTCTAAGATTATACAGTCTCCAAGTGCTCAATTAATTAACAAGAAGGGTAGGAGATGTTCATCAAATCTGGGCAAATGTATGTTCTCCTACCTTTAACTATTTAATTTAACGGTTAGCTATAAGCCAACTCCTTAACATATCTCCCTTCCCGTAATATAAGAACTAAGTATGAAAAATATAATCACTTTTTTTTTGTTTCCATGTACTATGCAAAAACTCCAAAATTGCTCCAACGTTATCATCAAGCCCTGCTGCACCCATTTTAGGCATGGACAATTGAGCACTTCGATTGTTGTTTCTAGTAAGACCATTTATTTGTTTAGGCTTGGAAAGTGGAGCCCTTCCATTGTCTCTAGGGAAGTTCCAAGCTGTCGCAAGAGACTGCAACATCGCCACCATGCAGCCACTCACTCACGCACTCGTTCGTTGCGCGCCAAAAATATCTTCTCCCAATAAAAATTTATTTAAAAAACAAAAACAGAGAAAAATTTCAATACAGAAATGGCAAAAAAAATCTAGCGATAGATTCGTGTAGATATTTTGATGAGCAAAGAGCGCATCTATTTATTCGCACCTCAGCTTTCTCGTGAAATGCCAATTGCCTCCAATCGAACGCCGAGCTCCTCCAATGGCGACGACCTCCTCCCTTCTCGCTAACCCCAATCGCCTTCTCTCCCACCGCTCGTCCTGGGGAGGCCTCCGTCTCCCCTACCCACGCAACGGCCGCTCCTCCCTCTCCGTAACCGCCGCCGTCGCTGCTCCCAAGTACGACCTTGACGGCTTCAGCTTCGCGCCCATCAAGGAGTCCGTCGTCTCCCGAGAGATGACCCGCCGTTACATGACGGACATGATCACGTACGCCGATACCGACGTGGTGGTCGTCGGCGCGGGCTCCGCTGGGCTTTCCTGTGCGTACGAGCTCTCCAAGGACCCTTCCGTCCGCGTGGCCATCGTGGAGCAGTCGGTCTCCCCTGGCGGCGGAGCGTGGCTCGGCGGCCAGCTGTTCTCGGCCATGGTCATCCGCAAGCCCGCCCACCTCTTCCTCGACGAGCTCGGCGTACCCTACGACGAGGCCGACAACTACGTCGTCGTCCGCCACGCTGCCCTCTTCACCTCCACCATCATGAGCCGCCTCCTCGCCCGCCCTAACGTCAAGCTCTTCAACGCCGTCGCGGCAGAGGACCTCATCGTCAAGGAAGGCCGCGTCGCCGGCGTCGTCACCAACTGGGCGCTGGTGTCCATGAACCACGACACCCAGTCGTGCATGGATCCCAACGTGATGGAGGCCAGGGTGGTCGTCAGCTCCTGCGGCCACGACGGCCCTTTCGGCGCCACCGGCGTGAAGAGGCTCAAGGATATCGGGATGATCGGGTCGGTCCCCGGGATGAAGGCCCTCGACATGAACACCGCGGAGGACGCTATCGTGCGCCTCACCAGGGAGGTCGTGCCCGGCATGATCGTCACCGGCATGGAAGTCGCCGAGATCGACGGCTCTCCGAGAATGGTATCAAGATTTTTAATTTCCTACTCAATTATTGGTGGAAGAAACAGAGCAGTCGCTCCCAATTTCTGTGGTCGATCTTCCTGCTCGACTTCAATTTTTCTTAGCCGAAAGATTTGATTTTGATCTGCTCAAAGAGTAAAGGTCTGATTTTTACCGATGGAATTCGGTCGGTTTAATTGGTTGGGTTGCATGCAGAGGCCGACCTTCGGGGCGATGCTGATCTCGGGGCAGAAGGCGGCGCACCTGGCTCTG
This sequence comes from Kaempferia galanga, assembly GCA_037974795.1. NCBI lineage: Eukaryota > Viridiplantae > Streptophyta > Magnoliopsida > Zingiberales > Zingiberaceae > Kaempferia > Kaempferia galanga. The sequence continues at coordinate 1,976,732 of JBBPFP010000076.1, forward strand.
AAGGCGTTGGGCCGACCCAACGCCATCGACGGCAGCATCGGGGAGCAGTCGGTGCGCCCGGAGCTGGTGCTGGCGTCGTCCGACGCCGGGGAGATCGTGGACGCATAGGACTTCAATTCGCAGCAGGAACAAGTCGGAATTAATAAAGAAGCAGTCGGTTCCGACATGGATGATGATCAGGATGAAGAGCTTGGGATGTTCTCTCCTCCCCCCTTTTCGATTGCCTCTTAATTCGGATGTTCAATTATATAATTAAATCATATCTTAAATCCTAAGGTTTTGGACCCCAACTCAATTCAAGTGATAAATATCATCCAACTCAATTTATTATTAATTCATCATCAAAATATTAAACTTGATATAAAATTAGCATTAAAATACTCTAATTTATAAACCAAATTCCACGCCAAATGTGTTATGGTGAATAGCACAACACCATCTTTGATATTTCACTATTTACATCATCGTATTTTATGCGGGAAAGAATTTTAGGGTTGATAATTAAATTATGAATAAGAAAAATAAAATATTCTAAACAATATTTCTTTTGGTATGATATGGAGTGAGTGAATTGGAGTTGAAATAATATTTAGTACTGAAATTGTAATATTTTAATGTGAAAACTATATTAAATATGGTGTTATGGGTTGAAAATAGTCTTATAAAACTATTGTTTATCCCAACAACTCAATTTTTATCACTTATTTTAAAATTTATGGACCAAATAAAAAATAAGAAGAATATGAGATAATTATTTAATTCGGATATCACCTACCCAACACCCCCCTAGGGTTCATGAATTGCAATAGTATTGAGGATACAAGGATTGATTTAGTCAAATTTGTTCCATAATGTAATACAAAAGGATATTTTAACTATTGAATCACCTATAGAGTATTAATTTAATAATTCTCTTTCTAATTTTCTGCCGTGTGTGTGTTTATCCTGTGTTAGTCTTTCTCACAGAATTAACTATTAATTTGATTCTTTTTTTTTCCCCTTTTTAACCTGATAAAATAATAATGATGGATTACGATATTGATCAATTTTGAAAAGTGAAGTTCTAACATTTGTATCAAAAAATGATATATATATATATATATATATATATTAAAAAAATTAAATAAGTTGCTCTTATTTGTATTATCATTAAAAGGATATTTTATTTTATTTTTATCTGAAAAATATTTTTATTGTAATTAAAATTGTTATAATAACCTTAAGAAGAATATTTTGAATGGAAAATAATAATGATGGACCCGCCCAACTAACCGGTCCAATTAAAGCCCATACGTTCAGCCCACTTCCATCACCCGTCAAGAGTCCAGACCTCGCTTCTTTCCCTTCGCTCTCATCTTGTTTCATTTCTCAAGATCGCGGAGAATCCAAAGGCGAAGGGGAGAAGAAGAAGAGAAAGAGCGAGGGAGGAAGAAAAGATGTCGAAGAAGAAGCCTTCCTTGACCATGACGCTTAAGGACTTTCATGGCGGCTCCATCCCTTCCCAACTCGTCCTCCCCTCAGCACCTGGCAGCGGCATCAACAACGCGTACAACTTCTTTTCCTTGATTCTATTGCCGCGTCTCTTTGGATTTCTGTTATCGATTCGAAAGGAAAAAAAAAAGAGTTTCCCCCCTACTATTCCTTCTTTCGTGCAGGTCCGCTAGGCCGACCGATAGACCTGGCGCTTGGGGCATCGGTGCACCACCCGGCGCCGGCAGGTCCGATCCTCAAAACCACCACTTTCTCCGTCCCCGTCCCGGATCCGCAGGTGCGGCTTCCGCCTCTGCCCGCGCCATCGAGGAACGACCCGCTGCGATCCTCTCGCATCCGCCCCACATGGGCAGGCATTTTGATGAGGATGAGCGCGAGCCCTTCGACGCTTCCTCCGCCCCCCGCCGCGCCGCCGCCACTGACGATGTTCTCCGGCCCTCTGCCCGGCCCAGATCTGAGCCCAAACGCCCCATATCGAGTCCGATAGTTCCCTCACCTGTCATCGCTCCTGTGCCTAACCCTGGCCGTGTTTCCTCATCTCGCCCTCCCTCCAGCAACGTCGGCTCTGCTTGGGGTCCGAGGAAGGAAGTCGGAAGTGAGCCGCCGCCTTCTTTGCCGACCCAGCCTGTATCTTCGGCATCGAGGCTCGCACAGGCGAGCGCAGTTGAGAAGGTGTCATCGGGCAGATGGAACTTAAGACATCCAGAGGCGGAGACTGTCAGACCCCATGAAAGGGAAGACTTGGAAAGGCAGTTTGTTGAGACAGTTGGAATTGGTGACGGCATCTATCGGGATCGAGAAAGGAAGAATCTAAAACCAGTTTCATCGCCGGTGGTCTATGCAGACCTCAAGGAAAGGGCTTTACCAGGGTCTTATCCGGTTAGGGTGCAAGATCAGCATCGGCCAAGATCTCCAATGTACCCTGAGGTGAACGAGAAACGAACTACTGGTTACTTGTTTGATGGTGTTCGGCCAACTTCCTGTGATGGGTCGTTCAGTGGGTCAAAAGTACATAAGCAAGGTGCTACAGAGGTTTTCGAGCGTCCAAAGCTAAAGCTTCTCCCAAGAAGAAAGCCACTTGAATCTCAAGATATTCAAATTAGGGATTTTGATGACAAGCAGGTATAGGTGGTATCCTTTATTATTATTATTATTATTTTTTGACAATCTTCTTGTTGTTGGTAAATTTTTAAGCATCTGAAGCCATATTTGTTTGCAACGTGTGGTTGTAATTTGGTACTTGTGTAGGGATATCAGGTATCCATGAACTCTGTGCAAGTTCACAATGGCCATGAAGTGCATGGCAATTTAAATTTGCCAAAACCAGAGTCAGCTGGAGCAGATGAAGGGGAGCAAGCAATTGAACGCCCCAAACTGAATCTAAAGCCTCGGTCACAAACTATTGAGCAGTCAGAAGGAGGCGATGACAGGGAGAGGTCAGAATCTCTCCTATGCTAAACTCATATATCTCACATTTTTATGGTAAATAGTTGAATATATACAAACTTTACACCTTTTTAGAAGTCTATCATGAAGTTCTAAATTTAATAAATTTATCACCAACCTTTCACAATGTTTAACCCCGGTTGAAATACCATTAAGTGATGATGTTGCACCATGCCTAATTGATAATTTTGTCAACTCAGATGCTATGGCACCCACTAATTAAATCCGATCAATTAAAAAAATGATCTAATATCAACACTTCTTGAATGATTTTGGTTAAAATCTCATGATGAGACCAGCTGATCAACATGATCCCACAACCACCCCTTCCTCCCACCTCTGCTCCCATGCATAGTTTGTAGAATCACAAACATATGCAGAATCGATCTGGGTCAGGATCCGATCGGTTAGGATCGGATTGTAAAATCATGTGATCATACCAAAAACCTTTAAAATTTTATGATACATGATTAATAATTAGAAAATATCTTAAAAACTCATTTACATATATATAGATTATTAATTTTGCATATATATACAATGGTTGACACTGACACCTCAGATTACATTATTACTTGTATAAATTTAAATTAATTAGTAATTTAACTACCATTCTCATACAATAGCACTCAATAATATTTATATTTTCATATTATAAAATAAAAGAATATAAAATTTCTATTAACATAATAATAATAATACTAATAATAATAATAACAACAATAACAACAATAATAATAACAATAATATTGAGTTTCAAAAATGTTCCCTTGGTTTACAAGATGATCCAATTTAAAGGCGAACAAAGTACCTAACGTAGTAGAAGGTATTGAATCCTTTGATTCGAGCACGAATGCTAGAAATAATCTTCTAAAGACTTGTTGATTCCGTAGAATAGTTGACAATAGACATTCAAAAACTTGTCATTTTGAGGAAAAGAAATGATAAAATATTATTATCAAAAGCTAACTCAAAAATAATTAAATAGATGTTTAAATAATCTTAAAACCCTAACTCTGTAAAGGATGAAAAAGGTAATAAAAAAGAGACAAAACCTTTTGAGTCTCTGAAAAGACTTTAAATGATTTTTTTGGGTTTGAAACTGGGCGATTAAGGGTATACATCAAAAGTAATTATAGATTTTTAAACGAGCTTTGATTTGATATACTATAGGTCCCGTGGTTCAATCCGAGTCAAAGTTATGACCTCTAAAGCTTCCACCGATCCTGCTCTGGTTCGGCTTTGATCCTATTATGATCCTACTCCGATCCTACTACAAAGCTCGATTTTGCACGATCCGGGATCGATTTGTGCTTTTGGATCGTAGGATCGTACAATCCTACGATCCAGGATCACGATTTTATAAACTATGCTCCCATGTGGCCAAGTGTGGGCATGACCAATTTTTCTCTCATCTCCTCCTCCCCTACTTGTCTTCGGATCCACACCACTACAGCCTACACTTCCTCTACCTCAATGTACTTGAATGATGACCCTAATGAGAATGTCTGCAGGTGGGACATAGAGGGTACCGCCAACATTGTTTCCTACCAGTTGACACTTTGGAGGTTGACCTAAACGTTGCTGGCCAGCAGGCATCTTGGAGTGGAGGAGGAAAAGGGTGCAGTAGGGAGGGCGACGGAGGTGTGACAAAGAGGGCAAGAGGAATTAGATCAATTGGAGCTCGGGGTTGTGAGGGTGGAAGGAGCAGAGGCAACTGACATAATCCATGGAGGATTTAGGGAGGATGGACAGGGAGGATGTGAAGGAAAATGGAGGGAGCGAATCGACTAGCGTTGACTTGTCTTTGTTGAAGAAGCTGAGTCCACATAGGAATGAGAGTCAGATCCATATGGAAGTAGAGGTGGTGGAGGGTACTGCAGTGATGAACTCTCTATGAAGACGGGAGGAGAGGAGATGGAGGTTGATCAAGGTGGAGACAATGAAGGCGGATACAAGGAAGACAAAGGTGATGATGGTAAAGATGATGAAGAGGTTGTGATTGAGGGACTAGAGGCAGCTTGTGACGGCTTCGGGAGAGGCGTTCGCCACCTTGCAAAATGGGAGGTGAGATGGCAGGTGTTGATAATACATTGATTTATTTTTGATTGATTGGATTTAATTACTGGGTGATGTGAAATCTGAGTCACCAAAATTGCTGATTAGGTCTGTTGCCACATCATTACTTATCGACAACTTGATTGGGAGTTAATGCTGGAATGGATTTGTTAATTTTGAAAATTCACTATAGATTTGTAGAACAGGTAAAGTTCATGATACAAATTAGTTTTTTTTTAAAGGAGTCTAGCTGTTTGTTTGTATTTTTTAGGTACTTTATATTTGAGTTCTGTATCTGTTCTGCAGATAGCCGATAATTTTACATTTCTCTCAGCTGCTTTGGTTGTCTTCTCTTTTCTATTTGAATTTTGTGTAAACCAACCTGATAAATTGTCATGTTGGCCAAAGCACAAAATTGCATACCCAAAATGATTATTCAGCCATCGATTGATTTCGCTCTTACTGATGACTTATCTTGGCTCTTCATTTTTTAGATCATGCCAACTGATTGCTTTTTTGATATGTTGAAAAAGATGTAAACATTTTGAAGGGATTGAATATGATGCAATGATTTGGTTTCTAGATCAAAAAGATGTGAGTCCCAATTTTTGGCATTGATTACATAAATCTATCATTGAATTTTATGTAAGGCTATTTCTCTACTTAAAATCCAGATTCACAAATGATGATCTGGTTTACAAACATACTGTTGAGATTTATTCACAAACTTATTGACTTAATTTTATTTTTTCATCTGGGCTTGATAGTTAAGAGTTAATAAACATATAGAAAAGAGTTCCGTAATCACCCCTCCTCTTTTATTTTAACTCTTTCAAGAACTATATGAACATTAGGCACCAAGTCACATCACACAAGCACACAGAAGGATTCACACTCTAAGTATATTTACAAAAGAGAATACACTCACTAATCCCATTTTGTCCATTCTCTGAGGTAAGTAGTGTATCAGTTCAAGGCTATTAATGCATAATGCCCAAATTTCAACAATTGGATCAGTGTTCTGGGTAACTTTGTCTAATCCTGTGCATCTTGTGTCTTCCCATTGATTTGATGCACAATGTTTTGTAGAGAGGATGGTAAATGGAGCTTTTGAAGGGGGAGGAGGAACAAGAACACTATGCTTGCTCATAGAA
>JBBPFP010000076.1:2027392-2039299 GCA_037974795.1 Kaempferia galanga
ATTTTTTAAAGAACAACTCTTTTGAAAAAAAATAGTTACAGGCTAAAATTTAATTTAATGCTACGTCGCTCGCCACGTGAAATATCGCCCATAATCATATATATAAAAGTATGCAGGCTATATATACACACACACACATGGTTCCAAGTCAAAAATTAAAACTTCACAACTAAAGAATTTGAACCTTGGTTCATTTAGTCTAACCTCCCCAGTTCATATAATCAATTTGATCATTTCGTCTATTTAGTACACCTCTATTCCTCTATTTTGATCTACTTTGCCAATTTCTCTAGCCATATCCTTTTGCTAGATTGGCCCATCCAACTTGCTCAATTTATTCGATCAGCTCTATTTGATTAGCCTATATGTAGTTTCAGCACTAAATGCCTTCACAAATAACTCATAACTTACTATTGTTTTTGATACAGGTCTTAACTTAGATCACTGCAAAATAAATCTAAACTGACCCAGATTACCATCGAACAAGATGATCTTCAAGTGAATGTCACATCGATCAAGTTCTATCTTCGATAAAATGTACAAGATGTTAGTTGCGTCTCAGTTCACTTTATGAAAAAGTATGGTTCAGTATGAGAAGCTGTAGTAGTGTTTCCAATGGCTTCAGTGTACAAATATGAAAAATATGGTTCAAAGAGAAGGCCGAAGTCACATGGGACTAGAGAAAGCTCAAATTTGCAAAGAACATTGAAAAAAGAATGATTTGCCTGATATTACACACAATCCAGATAAGCAATGATGCAATAAATCATATCGCTGCTCTTAAAGCTCCCCGTGCCATCTCCTTCTTCATCTCTGCTTCTTTTCCACTCCCTCGGAAGTACATGTACACTTGCTGCAGAGATGATAACATGAATGAATCTCTAACTAAAAAGACAGCTAATTAGGTGGGATAAAAAACTAAAAAAGTGGAAATCTTTTTCAGCTAAAGATTTCATTTATTGGAAAGAAACAATAATCAGCAATATAACCTCGATATCGTGAACTTTTTATTTGTGTGTGAAGTTCCACATGATGTACACTAAATGTTATGTGAGCTAACATAAGGAATATATGCTGTTGAAACAAACAAATATGGAGCAGATACAGAATGAGTTGGGAAGGTAACCTGAATAACCCAGACACTGAGCAGTGATTCAAGGCAGAACATACCAAATCCAATGAAATAAAAGATCTACAAGCAAAGAGTTAGAGATTCAGTTCAGACAAAGCTAAAAATAAAGAAAGAATTGGCTCTCAACATTAATGGAACAAGGTTTTCATTTTTCACAGTCCAAAGCATCACAACCTACCGTCCCCCTCTAACAGTATCTGCGAAGCAAATGATTTGTTTTAATCAGAAAATTAGTAGAGATGACACATATATCCTCATTGTGCCTTTGCTGGTGAGTGATAACTAGCTTGCTGTATAACTTAAGGAAAGTAATTGTTGCAGTGTAGTTCAGCTCATCTCTGTTTGGCATGACAAAACGGGCAGTAATAGCACTGAGGGAGGGTGATTGCCATTGTTTATCAATAGTTTGGCCTAACTTGTTACAGGGACAAAGAACCACAAGGTTCAAGGTGCTTCTTAGTTATATGATGATACTATGCCTTCTAGTAAATTTCTAGTAAATTTTCTAGTGCATATAGTTATGTAATTGCATTTTCCAAATGAGTCAGAACATACCCCAACTAGGGCGTGCTCACTGATGATATCCACCGCTGGCAAAATTCCTCTGCCATACCAAAGAGAAGATGACTATTATCACATTAGGAGATTTCTTGGGAAAGGGCTTTCCAGAATTACTTACGTCAATGATTTTCCCTTGAAAATAATTGGAGGAGCCACTGAAGCATAGATCACAAAACCAATATGAAGCTGCAGAAGAGACAATTGAACTTGGATGAGTCACAAGGGGCTCCATATTCACCTGTTATACTACAGAATGCTGAAGTAGACAAATAAAAAATTTACCAGGTAAAATAGAAAAAACCATCCAAAGTTCAAGGCACTTTCCGTCCTATTACAATCATCAAAATGTTGTCAATTAAGTTTCTTACTTTGAGAACGAATAAGATGCTACCATATTGCTCAATGAAAGTAGAAATTGACCATGTCCCAATGGGCCAGGCCGCAAAAGCATAGCACAGGTAGTAACAGGCCAGTATGAATCTACTCAAAATCAACAAAATTTTGAAGTGGCTACAGATTGTGATTTCGGTATGGAATATGTTATGAGATATCAATAATTCATAATGATAAATACAACTATTTGTATATGAAAAATATTCCAAAAACAAGACTGGATGATAATACCTCATGGCACGATAAAGAGGCTTATACCACAATACATATGCTCCTGGTACACCTGAAATGAAGTAGATGATGGAAAGGAACCAGATTGTGGCACCTAACCAAAAAAAGGAAAAAGAAACAATATCATCTTCATGTCTTATAATATGATTTACTACACACAAATCAGTAATGTCAAATGGGGGATGGAATCAAACTTCATTAGGTACCTTCTCCCTTAATCCAAGCTGCAGTAACTGCTAGAATATTCCAAAACAGGCATGCAGTTAATCCTGCAAGATAAAAATACTGATGAGTTCCGGATTTTTGCAAGGCATTAGTAATAAGCATTCTACTGAGTTGTACAAGATCAACCCATCAAAATGATTTTGGTTCTTTTAGGAAGCACCTTCACTAATGCATCCTAAACATTAATTAAAATTCCATTAGTTTCGTATTTATGTCAATTGACGAATACATTCCTCATGCTACCTTCACTAAATATCCATGCATGCTAGACATTAGCACCCATACCACTACAAACATGAAATAACCGTGTATTGCATCAAGAATTGGGTAATTGATGATAGACATGCTGCTAAATTGTGAATCCTTTATCAATCAATTACTCTATTGGAGCTTGGTCAGATAGCACAATTCGGAGACCAGGAATCAAAGCTCATAAAAAGAGTAAGATAAAGGAATACGTGGTGATGCTAAACATCTAGATTATTGTTGCATGATCATAGTTTTGCAGTACAAATGCTTTCATTATTAAAGTAACATTGAACAATCGGAGAGCATATATCAAAACATACCTAACAGCGATGCAAACGCAAAGTACTGCAATCTTTGTAAGTGGATTGGTATCTCATTTGCAATATCATGATGAATAATTGGAAAGAAAGGTGGCCAATTTTGTTCCTCTATTACAATACCAGCTGCAAATGGAGAAGACTTCCTCATCTTCATAAAGATGTGGTAATTAACTAAAGTAAACCAAGCAACAATCAAAAGACGAGACTAAGAAAGTGTCACCTCGTGCTGCAGCATCTTCTCTACGTTTAAGATCCTAGCAGGAAGAAAGAACAACTTACAAAGACAGTTATAGAAAATATGATAGAAAACTGGTAGCTCAATGAAAGATATTCCAAGCATAGTCTAGAGTCTTTTACATCATTAGTCTCTACAACTAATAAGAACAACTAATGTAAAATTTGACCGGGTGACTACTTATCCCATAAGCTTAAGTTGTTGGGAAAAAGCTTAAGATTTAGCTACACTTTCACAGTCAAGGTGGTCTAAACTTGTTATGAAGTGCATCAAGTCCTAGTGAAAACTAGACAAGCTCGTGCACAAACTCATGACGCGTGACTAAAGAAATGATATGAAAAGACAAATAGGGCAAAGTAGCCATTGAACTTATGAATATGATCATGCTTGATTCTATGTTAAGATTTAAGATTTAGTGCAATATAAGATGCAGAGTTGGTGCATATAAGCAAAGGGATGGAAATCACGTGGGAAATGGCCAACATTTGAAAGTATATAGCGATAGCAGGATGGCTAGCAGAAGCATGGAGAAGTATGAGAACATTCATCCAATTTGTGCAAAAACTGCAAAGAAAGTTAGAGACCAGCTATTGAGGGAGTGGACAGTTGAATGTGAACTCCCAAGACAGAATCATGAGACGGATGGGTTAGGCAAAGAAGCCCAAAGGGAAAAAAAAAGCTAATAGCGTATTCATGAATGCAACATCTGCCTCTATCCTCCAACTCATTTACAGAAGTAAATGGGGAGTGTATAAAAAGTCTATCGTCTCCAGAAGTTAAGCAATAATATTCAGACCAACAGATCTGCTTTCAGACCCCAAAAAAGCTTTTACCCAGATATCAAAAGGTTAAATTATAAGGAAAGGCAAAAATTGTAGACTTGATATTTAAGAAATAGCATACGATCCAAAATTATAGATATCAACAATGTTAGTGAAAATAGGACAGCATCCATCACAAAATAGTGTGGCATCATAAAAGTATATATTAAAGGAGAAAAAAGGATAACCTTTAATTTGAAGAGAGGACAATGGAAGAGGCCAAACTAAGTTTGCTGAACATTTTTAATGCAAGGTAGTAGGCATCGGCATTTAGGTCAAAGGCATACCTTTTCCCTCTTATCGAGCTCGGCTTCCTTGGCCTGTAGTTCCTTCTCCTTTTTCTTCAGATCCTACATGGACAGATGAAAACAAGAGAATTACATAAATAGATAATATCCTACAGATTCCAACACTGTCATAACCAATAGATGTTATGATGCCAACAAAGATGCAATCATTAGAAAACAATTTTTTTTACAATTCAACATGAAAGTATGGATGAAGTAACTCTTTTGCAACACACAGGAGAGTTTACTTAAAATTTTAAATGTTAAGAAGCCTACAGCTAACAAACATGATAACCTATCCCTTACAAATAAACCCAACAAGTAACCATGGATTTGTGTCCACCTTTGATGTATCCATGGGAATATCTATTGTTGCACCAAGGCGGTCATTGTAGAAATCAGCAGGTTCTGGAGGAAGAGGTGATAGCCTCGAGTTTAATGCCGGAGGAACACTTGCTGAGTTCTGAAGAGTTGAAAAATAAATTGGTGGATTAGAATAGCTTGAAAATAAGAAATTTCTAGCAAAAACATTGAAAAAAAAAATATGCCAACAGAAGTAAGTTCATTTAATGGAGAAGATAGCTTCTTCACTGACAATTCAAATAATTAAACTATCTAAATAGACTATGAAGGATAGCTTGATAATATTACTAATGAAATAGAATGGGCCTCCACTAAATTACTATATTATGTAAGCTATGGTAACTCAGTGGCTAATAAGGTGAAACACAGAAAAATATCTTGGTGTTCGGGTTTCACTTTAAATTGGTAAACTCAAAGAACCTTTTCAAGAAGTTTTGTGAAACCAACTCAGAATATTATCAAAATCAATAATCAACCAATAATTCAACAAGCTGCTAAGTTTTGATTTTGTTAAATTTTTCTTCCCTCTCAAGTTTCTACTCCTTTTCCCTTTTGGTTCACTCTAGCCTACAAAGAAAGAACTTGGCCAAGGAAGAGGGTCTTCAGTTTAATCCATGTGAGATGTGAGAGGTGGACATGTTCCTTGAACTGGAACTTGTAAAGTTTCACTGTCATAAGTTTGTGCCACTTTCTATTGGTAGTGTTGTATAATTGAGTCTCCTTTGGCTATGAATATTGACTTGTCAATTTTCATTAAACTATGTAAACTTTAAGTTTCGGATGTTCACTTTGATTTCTCTATTTTTGCAGCACTTCTATTCTGCTGTGTTCCTTTCTAACACTCATGCATTTAATGTCACTTTCAGCAGGAAAATTACTGAGACTAAAAGACGAAAATAATCTCAGAAATGAAGAACATTCTATCTAGCTATGGTGACTATGAACCATATGCATTTAGCAATGTATAACTTACATCAATGACAAATTGCCAAAGAACAAAATCATGTTGAAGAGTCTTTCCACAACAAGAAAAAAGAAGATTTTTTTGAATTATTAGAAATACTTTTAAGAAGTACTAGATTTTTTAAACATGCCCTGAATAAGGTTAGTCCCAAATTGAGCATTTAATTATAGGGTATAATGATCAATATGATCTTTATCCTTGCAACTTTGTATCAAAGCGGGTGCTAACCTCAACTTATCAATCGTATCACAACAGTATGATCTCTCATCACCCATCAATCATATTGCAAATAGATGTGCTAAATGAGTAGAGTTACTAAAGACCCTGCTTGACACATCCAGAGGCATAGGCTCATGCTAGGTGAAGCACAGTTCGCAGATGTGATGTGCTTGACATGACCCATACTAAGTGGGTGTCATGCACAAAGATCTTCGCTAAGCATGACCTACATAACAAGTCCGGCATAGCTCACATATCAAGTTAGAGTATTATGGTTTAGCACACATATAAATATGATGTAACAATTCCTTTTGGAACAACAACACAATATTTATCCCTTTCAACTCTGGTTAGTGAGTATATATGGTTCAAGGTAAAATCCAGCATCATTTAACTGCAAACCAACAGTCTGAAAATGTATAACAGAAACATTTCTAGGATCTACATTGTATGCCCAATAGATCATCCATTTCGATGTTGACTAATCACTGCATGCGGGCTGTTGAAGGTTATAGCTAATAAATAAGCGTCTATAATGAATCAATTTATATAATTGGAATCGAAGCTATTAACCAGCAACACCTACAAGGTCCTAATCTTCCAGAAACCAATTAAAATATAGTCGGCAGCCGCAGCAGAAGGTTTCTAAAACCTAATATCTCGAAAACTTGCCCACGTCTCCTTAACTTTAATTTCAAACAAAGGGAAAAAAGGGCGGCAACAAGATAAAAAGATAAAGCAGCGAGCACATCTACCAAACAACTACATTCTCCGAATCGGAGTCGGCAAATTAAAATCAATGAAATTGTTCATAATGCATTTCGCTTCATTTAATTAGAGATTCACTGTATGAGGGATAATAAAATCAAAAAAAAACTAGGAATCACATGAGAACGGCAAACTCGTCAAGAGAGAGTAACGTGGCAAGATCGACTGCGAACTCGACTCACCGAGAAAGGGTTAACCTCCTCCTCCTCTTCGAAGGGATTGCTGTCGTAACGCCTCGCCATGCGCTTAAGGGGACTCTTCTGCCGGATCCGGAGAAGAGAAGGAGATGAAGTGGAGAAAGATGGAGATCTCGGAAGGGGAGGGGAGCGGAGGGGAGAAGAAGGGGGGTTTGGTATTGAAACCGTGAGTTGGATCTGGTTTTGTAATTACAAGAACGGCGTTCTAATTGAAAGAAAGAGGAGGGTAATTGCCGTTTTCTTACTCAATTCGGTGGTCTTAATCTAATTAATTACTGGAATAGTAAATCTACTCATGCCTACTAAAAATATCCCCATGCGTAATTTTTTAAGTAATGATCGTCTCAGCCTCGTATGACACGATCGATGGTGGGGCCAAGTTGCGTCGTGACTGAATTGTGTCCCATTCAGACAGGTCGGATCTTCTGTCCCATGATCCTCCGTCCGACAGATGAAAATTATCACTTTGAATGGAATAAATAAAACCCCCTGAATGGTTTTCCTCTTCCTTCTGTCTACAAAATTTCCAAATTCTTTCCAACAACTTCAACTCACTCCATCAACTTTCCTCATCTCCTTCCTTCCTTCGTCAACTCCAGTAAAACTATGATGGGCAATGATTCTGAATTTAGATTTTGAAAATATAATATTTTCCACGTAAATTTGTTGGATTTTTTTAATTATTTGCCGCAAGAGAATTCATATTCCTTGATTGTTTTTTCCAAGATCAAAGTAATCTAAAGCTTAAATAAAAATAGGGAGACCTTGGGAGAGGAGGATTAGGGATAGAAGATCCGATCTGCAGGGCAGGACAAGACAATACCGACAAGAAGGCCATGCCAATACATGGCACGGTCCATTCTTAATTCAAGAACGATACCCAAGTAGGCCTGCCATCAGTCAGGTGCTACGTTGTATCTGTAAGCCGGACCAATGCTTAGAAGGCATCTCGAAAAGATTCAAACACAAGGTCAATACTCGAGAAAGCTACCTCTCTACTGCCGTGAGGGCAGCAGGGGCAGCAGCATATGCTTCTTTGAAGTCCATAGAGAGAACTATACACAATGTGTGACATTACCAAATAGCAAGGTGACTCCCAGACACAAGAATGTTCAGATTTGCCAAGTTGAACTGGTGTTCGGACGATTCTGGGGCCTCAGCGGTCTCTGGTTTTCAGTGAGCTAGCAATGCTCATGAGAAGGCGGGCAGGGAGCGGGAGCAGGATACGCAATGAAAGTCGGTGTGCTATGGCCAGGCATCAGCACAGACACCTCCTTAGAATACATCGAAATCTGAAAACATGGAGAAAGTTCACATATATAAGTTACATGTCAGACATCTCAGTTCCTATAATGTGAATTTTCAAGCAAATGCGTTCTATATAGAGTTTGATATGACAATTTGCAATTTGTGAACTAACAAGCACTAGATGCATTCACTGTTTTTGTAACATTGATGAGCAGAAGATGAATTTCCAAGATCATAATGTCTTTTTTGTTCTTTCTTTGTGTGTGTGTGTGTGTTTCTGCTTGGCAAGTTTTATGGTGTTAAGAATTGAGAATTAGAAAGTGAAATACTAAGGTAGAAAAATGGAAAACCATAACTGAAAATCACACACTACCCATGTGACTCGGAGGCAACACAAAGAAAACAAACTGCTTCAAAAACAATAAAAGGAATCCACTTGTGAAGTGAGCAATAGGGCATTATTGCCGGTATATAGTGATAGCTATTCTATAGAGACAATTTCTATAATTAAGGATCATTTCCAACTGAATTAATGGACATGACGAAAACATGAATAATTGTCATACCGACAAAAGTAAAATACAAACCATAAAAAAACTTAAGCAGTGTAGGCAATGCTTGTGTTTTATCTCCCTAGTTAACAAATCTTTTTCCTGTGCTGGTGAACTAAATTGTCTTCATTGAATTGTCATGTAACACAATATTTTGGATGTGCCCGCCTCAGTAGGCTTATCAATTAGACTTCTATGATCCAAGCCCCGAAACATTGGATAGTGTTAATTAGCACTTCTGTTATAACAAGTTTAAGAAACAATAATATTAATAACAAAATATCTAATCTTAAGGCCTGAACTTAATCTACAACAATACTACTGTCCAAAAATGGAAATGAACACCTTCACTGTATTAGACTCCTTATCAAGCATCAATAAATTTGCTGATAAAATCAACCAAATTGGAAGTTGGCTACCACATTTAACTTTCAATTTAAAGGGTAGCAATTGCAAAGATATTCAGAATGATGATTTAGTTGATAAATATGTATTTGAACTGATTGAATTACTCTTTTGAGAATGGCATTGAGGGCCACCAACACATGTTGTAAAAGGGACAACAAAATGGAGTTATCCTATCACCTCCAAAGATCACCGTCATCATTCCATTATCAGATCATAACAAACAGTACCTTAGGAAGATATGACACAATGCATTAGGCAACAAAACTACAAGAAACAGAACTAGGTACGATCATAGTAGGCAAGATTCACTCAGCACAAAGCATGGGGAGTAACATAGTGGTAGGAATTATCTTCCCACTAAGCAAATTCCCTACATAATATCCCCATTCCCTTTTCTGTGTTGATGGACTTGGATATGTATCACCAATGTATAAAATAAACATTTGTCCATAAGTTGAATAATACATATAACAATCATAAAATTGATGTACAGATTTTAGTAGGGCCATTTTGTATGGAACCATGCAAATGCCTCAGCTATGGAATGATGAGTTTAAGATGGAGACTCCAAACATTATTAGTTAGTGAACTTTGGAACCTACTGGAGGTCATTTCATTTTCTAAAGATGATTTCCTCTTTGTTTGGAAATGACAAAATGGCGTTCACTGTCTTGTCCTTGACTAGTGCAAAACCCTCTCTTAATTGCATCTGATATGAAAAACAGCACAGAATGTAGAATTCATGTTGTCCTTCAAACAAGTAAGGATCTTCCTTAATGGATTTATTGTTGTACATAATAATTGTCAGCTATCTGTTGACAATCAAGGATAGGACAATAAACATATCTCCTATTCAAGCATTTTCCAGTCACCGGACCAAAAGAAAGAAAAAAAAACGCAAGAAGCCAACAAGGGATCTTAAATGATGGTGTCGACTGTTCAGCAATTACATGTTAAAAGTAGAATTTAGAAGTAGTGGAAGAACATTTTCGCCTTAGTTTTGTTGTTTTAAATTACTGTTGATGAGAGGGGAACAAATCAAGAAAGGACAACAAGACATTCCAAAGCAGAGATTAAGCTTCATGACAGCTTTGGACAGGAAGAAAACAAAAGAGAGTAGCGATCGGTAAATACCTTGGGGGACGAATACTCCATCTTGCTGGCACGCACCTCCGGATCCGGCGACGACCCCATCCGCCTCCCAAAGTCGGCGTCGCTGCCGCCTCCCCTGCCATCTTCCTCGAGCGGCGACCTCGAGCGCAAAAAGCGCTCGAAGATGGCCATGACGAGGAACATGGAGATGAGAACGGCGGTGGCCACGAACCCAAACGAGACGGCGTTCACGGAGTTGTCAAAATGCCGCCACCTCTCCTCCCCTCTCACTGCCGCCGCTGCCGTCGCCGCGCTCAGCGGCGCCATCGCCGGCCCCCCGCGCCCCTCCATCGCCCTAGCATAAAAATATCCCTCAGCAGCAACCAAGCTCCCCCATTCCTCTCTCCTCCGGCTCAAAATGACAGTGCCGTGCGCATCACCCCTCGATCTAGCTTCGCTTCGCTGCTGCTTGCCGTCGAGGCAAAAGGAGGAAGGAGATGAGAGAGAGAGTGTGTTCGCGCGGAGCGACTTTTGAAGCCTCGAAACGAGAGCGCATCTGAGCGACGATCGACCTGCGACCGCCGCGGTCCCTCGACTGAGGCGGCAGCAAGGCCGAAGGGCCCTCTCTCATCTAGCACCGCTGCTTTCGCTTTACTACCCTCCCTCGACTCTCGACTATGCCATTAACATGCAAGGTGCGACAGTGGGAAGGGAGGGTGTTTTGGGTATTTCGTCAAGGAGTAGGCGTGACAGACAGGGGAGGGGCAGAGAATAGAGTGCTAAATGGGTAGGGACAAAGGCTGGCTGTAGGGGCCTTGAAGTGAAGCGTGGAGGATCCGATACCAGAAAAGCAAAAGGAAAGAAAAGAGGTCGGCAGAGGGGCGGCCGCCTGGGTTGAGGTGGGCGAAATTAGCGGATAATTTGTGGTAGAAGGCGTTCGCACCTGCGTCACATATAGGGCGGTAAATAAGCCAGAGTCAAAGTTTGAGTGTTCAAATTAATTTATTTAATAAGATAATCCATCCTAATCAAGTTAAGTTTCAAATGCACTAAATTTTTAAAATGGTTATTGATCCGGTTTAAAATCTTGCGATTAATATTGAGAGTATTTTCAATGAGGGATGACGATGGTACTTGGTTAGAAGGATAAAGATAGTGGAACTTTGGGTATCAATCGGTATACTATTTACTGTTGGAAAAACCTCTCTGAAATGTCCAACCGTTTCTTCAAGTATAGTATCTTGAACCTCCTTTTTACCTACGCACACGTAACCGCCAACGACGTTAGCAACAAAAATTAAAGAAAAGGTCTCTGGCTCGAGTACGCCGATGCTCAAGTCACAGAATTGTGCTCAATGCAAAAAGATATAGTATGTCGAAAATAAAAGTTCAAGACGAAGAAAACAATGAGTAGTTCTTTTAGTAAATTCTTACAGAAAAGTGTTAAAAGTCCTTTTCATTTATACATGCGTACCTTTTTATATTACTTATTAGGTCTCGATTATATCGAAGCGACAGAGAATATTCCTATCAGAGAGTATCGGGTGATGAGGAGACTACAAAGTCCAATTGGTGCTAGGAGAAGCTTCTGGGTGCCAAGTTGGCAGAGTATTCTCTTACACACAATATTTATTCTGATAGAT
>JBBPFP010000076.1:2065281-2077007 GCA_037974795.1 Kaempferia galanga
ATTATCTTTTACTATCATTTC
Organism: Kaempferia galanga; assembly: GCA_037974795.1. Classification (NCBI taxonomy): domain Eukaryota; kingdom Viridiplantae; phylum Streptophyta; class Magnoliopsida; order Zingiberales; family Zingiberaceae; genus Kaempferia; species Kaempferia galanga. Next base: position 2,065,303 of record JBBPFP010000076.1, read on the forward strand.
ATTTCCTCATTCTCAAATCCACCAATCAAATTTAGATCACTTAATTAAGGTTTAGATCCTTAATGACATAATTATTATGTGTTGTTGTTAATCAGGTAGTAACCCACATTAAATCCTTCAAAATATTCTCATTTGAGTTAGAAATAAATAAAAATAACAAGGTTTAGTTGTTCAATAATTAGAAGCATCGATGGATCTGGCTTGATACGAGTCATATAACCTAGTTATACAAGTTTAATTGGGTTTGATTTGCATAGACTTATTGAATTGGATTGTGCTTGGTTTGGTTAATTGAGTCTCAATTGAATGTTGAACCAGTTGGGTGACAAATGTTGAATATAATAACTCTCAATTGAATGTAAAACGTATAATAAATTTATTAGTTATTCCTAAACAACCTAGCCAAATAAAATGAGAAGAGTTGGATTCTTTTCTATTTTACTAAAGGGTACACTTGAATCCAACCTGCTATATTAAATTTATTACGGGCAATTTGCTAGTTGATTGGTTATGCAAATTAAAGTCACTCGAGTAGAGATATGATTCCAATCAACTAAGGTTCAAAAATTTGAAAATGTGCGCAAATAGACTTAGAAAATTTTTACGAGTGCAATAATATTAATTTGATATAAACTAAAAAAATTATAGCAGTTAAATACCTTTGATGAAAAATATCTGATGGTAAAAAAATTAAAATCTTAACAGATAAATATGAATTGATTCAAGAGAATTCTGCAATGCAATAATGCCAATTTGACATAAATTCAAAATATATAGGATCATCAAATATTTTTGATAAAAAAAATTCTTAAAAAGTAAACTCAAAAGTATAATGTAGTATTTCAAATTTAAAAAAAAAATATCAAAGTACGCTTATTTGCTATGTGTAAAGAGCATTTCTGGGACCACATAAAGCCCAAAATAACTGTTGGGCTTATGGCCAATAGCGGTCTCCGCCGCTTCTACAAAGACACATGCAGCTTTCCCGCCCTTTGCCTTTCTTTCTCCTCGTTCAATCCATACGCCGGCGACGATGTTGTGGGTCGACAAGCACCGCCCGAGGAGTCTAGACAAGATCATTGCCCACGAGGACATCGCCCAAAACCTGAAGAAACTGGTGAGATCTCTTGAAAAAACCCTATTTTTAGTTTGGTTCCTCGTGTAGGGTTTGGTTGGTCCTTCCGCACTCTCTCCGTCCTTTTCCACGTTTGGGCCGTTGCTTTATGTCTCTTTATTCCTCCTTGCATTGCGTTTGTCTCAGGTTACAGAGCAGGACTGCCCTCATCTCATATTCTATGGCCCGACTGGTTCTGGCAAAAAAACCCTAATCGTAGCCCTTCTCAAGGAAATGTTTGGCCCTGGGGTTGAAAAGGTTTCTATATGATCTTCTGGTAATGATATGTTTTAATCCTAATTGGTGCGCTTATTTATCTTTTTTCTGTGTTCTTTTTTTTTAATACCCTGCGGCAGGTGAAGTTGGAGAACAAGACCTGGAAAATTGATGTAAGTTGTTAAATTTTGGATTTTGTCTCAGTCCTTTATTTCTGATGCATAGTAGCTTTTCGAATTTTTCCACTCAGAAGTAGCACTGGCATGCATAAATTCTGTGGCCAATGGTCAAGTCGTTTAATCTACTGATTTTTTGTTTTTTGTTTGCAATTTAGGCTGGTACCAGAACAATTGAGTTGGAACTGGCGATGCTATCCAGCACATATCACGTTGAGATGAATCCTAGTGATGCAGGATTTCAGGACAGATATATAGTTCAGGAGATTATTAAGGAAATGGCAAGAAACAGGCCTGTAGATACAAAAGGCAAAAGAGCGTTCAAAGGTAGATTGCATTTTGTTTCATTCGTTTGTAAAATTAGGGTTCAAAAGTAAACTCATAAGTAATGGAGAATGGTGAAAATTATGAGATGAGTTTTTTTCTAAATTCTTGAACTGTGAAAATCTGGGAAAGATTACTATCTCTCTGTCTCTCTATTCCCTTTTAATATTGTTTTACAACTTTTGTCATCATTGAGTTGTACTGATTTAAAAACCATGGAATTTAGCTTCTTGAGATTGCTATCAGAGATATAAGCAACTTGATTGATGAAATATATTAAGGATTAAACCAGCTGGATCTCTGACAATATTATTGCAATACATATTTGCTATTCTGATGCTGATATGGTAGTCTAACTGGCAGTGTTAGTGCTGAATCAAGTTGACAAACTATCAAGAGAAGCTCAACATTCTCTCCGGAGAACAATGGAAAAGTATAGTGCTTCATGCAGACTAATTTTGTGCTGCAACAGCTCATCAAAAGTAACTGAGGCTGTTCGATCCCGCTGTCTAAACATTAGAGTCAATGCACCTAGTGAAGAACAGGTTAGCTTTTGAAATAGAATGGAGAAATATTACCAATATGATACTGCTGATTTTAATGTTACTCTTCTGCAGCTTATTCCCTTTTGATTTGGCTTCAGGATTTGTTCTGAGCAACTTTGTTGCCCATGAATCCTTTTAGTTTTCTTTTTTTGTTCTTTATCCTTGAAACCAAGTTTTTCAAACTGTAATAGTTTGAATTTCTACTTTCTTTCTCTAAGTTTTTTCCATTAAGTCCGTTTTCCCCTCCTCAAATACCACTTTACATCTCAACTATTGTTTCCCATACTGGCAATCTGAGAAAAAACAAATCATCCTCTTAGTCCTTTTAGTCATGGCAATCAAGGGAGTGAAGCACTGTTAACCATCTGCCAAAAATGAAAGGGACCTTCTGCTTGCTTCACCATGTTGTGGATTCAAGCTTAGTTGATTGTGAGTGTCGTCATCTTCATCATAGTCCTCCTAAAATCCAATGCATGGATTTGTTCTGAACAACTTTGCTATCCCTTACTTCTTTTAAGTTTTTGACATTTTGTGGTTCTTTATCCTTAAACCATGTTTTTTCAAACTAAAATAGTTTTGAACTCAACTTTTTTCTTCAAGTTTTTCTCATATAGTTTACTTTTTATGGATCTTGTAAGGCTCTAAGAGCTTGGAACATATGATTACTTTGAGAACAAATGGGCTATCCAATTGACTGCAGTCAAATATCAAGTTTCCTCTTTATTTTCATTTTGTATTACTTTGCCAAACCAATCTACACTATAGTTATCAGAATCATATTAGTCGCGATTTGAATGACACGATTCATTTCGAGTCACTCCCAAAATATATCAAACCATTTGGGTGAGTCGTCTTTATCAATAATTGGTTTGCTTCAATACAATTCACACTTCTGATACAACTGATTCTTTATTTTGACCTTTCCTCATCTTATGATTCCTCCTTACCTTAACCCTCCTTGTAGCTAGTACCTTATGCAAGTGCTGCTTCCCAACTCTTTCATTATGTCATGCACTGTGGAGTTCTCACAATGGGAGATGCCAATCATGCAGACAGTGATGATGGCTACCATTCCCTTGCCAACCATAGTAGGTTGCTTCCAACAGTGATGGCATGAAATGTGAGTCTATTCTTGTGGTTGATTACCACTGAGCGTTGATATCAAATTGTAGTGTCAAGTGCAGGGATTGAGGGGAGAAAAGGAAGATCTGATGGATGTACTTAAATGGCTTTTTTTGAACATCCTTACTGTTTAACTGTGAGACTATCTTGGTTATTTTGGTGAAGAATTAATAATACCAAACCTCACATGGTAACAGTGTGATTGGATGCATGGTTCGTTTCTTTAAGATTTGTAGTTATTTTAAATTTACCTCGAAATATCTTGGTTCCTATTTTCTATTTATGTTGGTATTCTCTTTATGTTCTATGGTCTTCTGGATCTTTTAGTAGATTTTTTTTTGAAGTATCTTACAAATTATATTTGACTAGATTATCAGAATTTTGGAGTTCATTGGCAAGAAGGAAAATCTACAACTTCCACCTGGATTTGCAGTTCGTATAGCAGTTCAATCAAACCGTAATTTAAGAAGAGCAATATTGACTTTTGAAGCCTGTCGAGTACAGCAGTAAGCCAATTAGAATACAGACAGTATTAACATTCTGATTTGATGTGCTTATTGTTTATACATTTATGTATATATATGGTCATGAGATTTATGTTGAAGCTGCATCCTTAACCATGTAATAAGTGCATTTATTTTGGAATGTTGTGTTATTGAAATAGGTATCCATTCACAGCAAACCAGGCGTTGCCACCCCTGGACTGGGAACAATATGTTTCTGAAATTGCATCTGATATAATGAAGGAGCAGAGTCCTAAAAGGTCCATTTTTTCTTTGTTTCTTATATTTATCTGATCTTTGTTTAGCAACCTCAGTTTGCAATTTCCGTTCCTAATGAAACAAATAGAACAAATAAGACAAGCACTTATGGTTAACTTTGTTTCCAACCTGTGGTGTTCTAGAACTGTAGGTCCTAGGCATATTTTATTAGAAAAGCGTTTAAACAATGCATTGACTGAAGTCTTGTACTTTCCTGCTTGATACTGGCTAGATGTATTATTCTGATCTTACACTTAAACTTGGAAAATATTACAAAGGCCGATACCATATTGGATGTGCCATCTTACTTTGACAACTGGGCAAAGGTGATCTTGGCAGAAAAACATATAGGAGGTTCTGCTAAGAGTGTAAGACCTTAGCATCTGGGAGGATGCAAACAATTTCTGGTAGACACTAGGCATGGTTGACCTGTGCCAATCTCTATACAGTGTGGGCGTGTTATTTGTTTGATCAAAGTTGCTTAATATTTGCCAAATATGTATTGATTTGAACAGGGTACACAGATAGATGATGACAAGTACAAGTAGCAGCCTGAAAACATAGTATATCTTTGGTTGGTTGAAATACTGCAATGCTTCTCAATAGCTATTAGCATCTCTTAACTTCTTGTATTGGGAATCATGTTTATAGGAATTGTTGCAAGCTCTTTAGGTCAGTCTTTGTGTTTTAGTGTTTCTTATCTGTTGGACCCATCATCGTCAAACACCTTCATTTTGATTTAGTATGCTGATGCAGTTTTTTTCTTAATCATTTGTATATATATACACATGTTATTGTTACCCTGGCCACAGCTGTGAGTGACAACTGTGAGCGCCTCTCATAGCTGCCAAAACGGGGATTTTTTCCTTTTTTTTAAGCTTCTGGTTATGCCAATAAGTTTTTGCCTTCAGGGTTTAGCGGTTGGATTATAGTATTGAGCACCAAAAAAAAATCAAATCGAAAAAAAAAATTGGGTGTGCAGGGTAAGGTGTGCAGAATATATATATATAATTTGCACACACAGATGTGCCTCATTGCATTATACATTGAGGGTGATATGAAAGTCTTGGTTATTAGTTGTTACAATCCCACAAGTACTGCCATGATCTATTTTTCAGCCTGTTAGTCCATGATCTTCACATCCTTGTTGAGACTGTTGCTGTGTCCACAACCGATGCACCTGTGACACTTGGTTTGCAGTGACCCTAATATAAAATTTGAGTGGAGTTTGAGGATTCCATTTGCACCATTTCATTAAAACAAGAGCTTGTAGATCTGTTGATACCGTACACTTGGTGCTGATTGTAAGCTCATGTTTTTCCTATTTTGAACTTTCTAAAAAAAGAAAATGATGAAGCTTTATTATATCCATACATTGTGATTTACAATACAGGTACCAAGCTTCTGTCTACTTACGTAAATTAAATGTCATATCTGGTGTTTATTGTTGTTAAATAAAATTTGAATCTTCCTCAGTAATTAGCGTCCATTAAGTCTGGCATTTGATTTCAAAATGGTGTCATGTTATGAAAGTGGGCATGGTATCTTATGCAAGGGCCATAAAATTATGTTGCCATAGATTTAACCTACTATCAAGCCTGTGCTTTATTTATATGAACTCATTGTGTATGGTCCTGTTGCTGTTATCTCAAAGTCATCTAGATATTAGGATACTATTCTCTGTACTTTTCTCATAGAATGCCAGAACTCATTGTAAATTCTCTTCATATATACTCACTGCTAGGTTGTTTTCTGTGCGTGGAAAAATATATGAACTTCTTGTGAACTGCATTCCCCCGGAAATTATTTTAAAGGTGAAAGTGATTATATTATTTAATTATATTTTATATTAACCTAGTAAAAAAAAATTGCTTGTAGATCTTATTTTGATTTTGCAGAAACTATTGTCAGAGTTATTGAAGAAATTGGACTCTGAATTAAAGCTTGAAGTATGTCATTGGGCTGCATATTATGTGAGTATATTTTTCCACAAACTATTATTGCTGTTAAGAGAGTGCATGATGTTTCTTGCTTCCCACCATTATTTTTGTGATTTCTCCTGTTTTCAAGTGATGTGGAGGTGGTGTTCTGTGGGCACATGTGCCCTCCTAGCTGCTAGGCATTTTGCATCACATTGAGCCTCCTGAAGGACAGTGATGATAATTCCTTTTACATATTGACTTATATATGGATATATAGCTTTTCATTACTGTGCAACTAAAAGGTCTGTTACATCATTTTCTCTAGCTGGTACTTTGATCGAATTCTGGTTTGTTTTTATTATCTTAAGGTTGACGAATGACAATGACCACCTATCCCAAAGGCTTAAGCTGCTGGAGAAGAGCCAAATTGAAATTATTATAACCTCTCTTAATTAGGAAATTGAGATATGAATGGATGATTAGAAGGAGAAGGGTGAGAGAACCAAAGAGAAGAATAACTTCATTCAATCATCATAACCTGATATTGCTTTACAGCTTTTCTATTTATAGGCTATGCACCAAAAAGATAGGACAGATATAATTCTATAGGAAACATGGAATTAGTAGGAATCTTAAGGAATTCTCACTAATTGACACATTGTATTCTCTATTACATTAACTAAAATAAAATAAAAAAATATATAAATCCTAGTTTAGATCTTGACTAAGTTTACATCTTTAAAGTGTGTCTGCATCTTTTACAACCCACCTAAATTTGAGAATCGGCTTGTCAACTTGTTAAACTAAACAAACAATAACAACAACAACCTAGTCTTATCCCACTAGGCGGGGTCGGACTAGTTAAACTAACAATTGGCGACTTGTTAAACTAAACTATCCCAAAATATTGAATCCAAGTTAATAGCACTTCACTCATCTAAGCCTTTAGTTCTTCTTCATTATGGCATAATTTTGACATGATATTAAAATAGTATATGTCAACGTCTCTGCCACTAAGATCAAGATTTCAAGTCCAACTTATTACCCACAGTCACCTTTAATGGATTGCATGTGAAGCCTAGTGATGCATTCACTATATCAGTCCTTTTCAAAACATCTCATCACGTCTAGAACTTGGGTTCACCTATACAAAATTGTCAAAATCCACCCAAATGGGGAAAAAATTGACTGGTTGAATAGTTATATCCCATCGTTGACCATTGATAAAAACATGCATTAGTTGACTTCTTTCTGAACTTATTTTACTAGAAATATGATAAAAATCTTGGAAGGATTCTCTCAACCAATGATGTTGTTGATCCATATCCCTTTTTACTGTTTAATTGGAGAGAGAAAAGAAAAAATAAAAATAGGAGAGGAAATAGGAGAGATGACTTAAAACATCCTGATTACATCGATAGCAAATTTAGGGAAGAAAGTTGGGGACATTAACAACTTAATCTTTATACCCAATGCAATTATCCCAAAACTAGGAAACAGCTACAGAAATGGAATGATTTAAAACTGGAATGACCAACTTGATTATTTACTTGTAATACATGATTAGCACTACAAGTAAATTGGTTTTTGAAGCATGCATGTTTATTTCTTCTCTATTTTCTTTTTAAATGACCAATACAAAATTTAAAATTTTCATTCTTTTTTCCCTTTCCTAGTAAACAAGTGGTGGGAAAAAACATTCTTCCTCCTATTCTCAAGCAAGCTGAACCATAATGTGAATTCCACTTTGTGACAACCCTTTTTATAATATTACTATTCAATTGCAAATCCTTCTCTACATATACAGCTCTCTCATTTTCTTCTTTAATTTTCTGATGACTATCCCTGGATTTTTTTTCCCCCATCTTACTGGAGTCTCATTTTCTCTTAATGTTGTGTAGGAACACAGGATGCGACTTGGACAAAAGGCCATATTCCACATAGAAGGTATTTTATCTAGAATTTTTGCATATTCAATTTCCAAGGTTAAGCCTAAAATGGAATAGTTTTATAATAGGTTGAAAGTGAAAATTTGATCACATGAATGTAGCAAAAAAATTAATATAACCATAGTGATGCTTAATTTATTCATATATTACATATTCTTTATTGTGGATGTGTATGCTATTGCTTGTGTGCATGCAATGGAATAACAGATTTTAGTACCCTGAAGTTTAAGAATCATTCTTAATTTATCAGCTACATAATTATTTGCACATGGAGGATTTATGCTTTGTTTACTCAGGCGGGCGGACTAGTGAGGGAATGGAAACAGCTAAGGAAAAATATCCCTAGTGGAAGGGAAGGGAAGGGAAAAGGAAGGGAAGAGAAGAGAAGAATCCCTAGGGAAAGAAGAGAAGGTAGAGGGAATGGAAGAATGGAATAGAAACACTCGGAAACGGAAGAGAAACAAAGGTTGTCGGTGCATGGGAACGGGCAGCTCATGAGTGGGCATCCACCAGTGGGCGTGCGGAGACGCCCACCTCTCGCACTCGCAAGCGGCTGTGGAGGGACACCCGCCATTCGTGACAAGCTCGAGCAGTCGTGCTAGGTCGGTTGTGTAGAGCCATTGGTGGCTCGTGTGGTTGAGGACATGGACGTGACGAGAGACATGATGGTAAGGAAAGGTGTTCCGTCCGATTTTGGGTGGATAAAAACTTGTTAACAAATTAATCGGTGGATGGATTTGTAAATCTATCTGTCTATTATTTCATAATAAGTAAATGAAGGAAAGGATAAATAATCCATCCTTTCTTACGAAATAAACAACAAAAAGTTTTTTGCACATAAGATTTTCCTTAGTTTTTTAATCTGAGCATTAGAGTTTGATTTCAAACAGCATAATGTTGATGCACTCAACATGACCTTCTATATGATGCCAGGTTCATGCGCATTGTACCATTGGATCTCATACACTGTAGAAAGTATCATGCACTTGTTTCTTAGTTTAGATGATTACTCCATTTCAACATTCTCCGTAGGGAAGAGTTTGTTTCTTAGTGCATCTATGCCCATTGCATGGTGCTAAATATAAGCTCTAAAAAGGACCAAAGGTTTGTTGCTAAGAGAGAGGCAAATGATAGTTACCTATATTTATATACTTTTATTTAAAACATTTCTAATGGTTAACATTTTGCATCACTATTTCCCATGTGATTGATACCATTAACACATTTTTCCATCCTTAGATTACATTGCAAATCTTCCCTTGTCGTGTCTATATTATGGGATAATCCGTGCTTGCTATGTCTATCAAGAAGGCAAGAGAAGTCGATGGATAACTACTTGGTGGTACCTTAAACTTTTAATTGCTATGTCTATCCATGCTTGCGCCCAGTTTGTGGTCTGTCAAGCAACCAAGATCAATTGCTCCGGGAGAGATCATCGTGGAGGTGATTTAGTGTCAAAAGCAAATTGTTGATCACATAAATGACAAGTTTTAGGAGCTTGAAATCCTTATCGGGCAAGTAGTTATTAATAGATAATTTATATACCTATACCATATGAATCAGTCTAGCTTCTATATACTTAGAATTACCCAGTTCAGCTTGATTTCACCTCTAATTTAACCCAAATCGAACCAAATTGAGCCACAGTCAACAATCTTAATTCCACCCATAAGGGATCTAACTAAGTCTCATTCAAAGCAAATTAGGTCTCAATGTTACCCTAAATCTACTCGATATTTGAAACTAAGTTGGTATGACCTTCGAACTATCTCCGAGTGTCGGTATGACTGAACTCTACACTGGAGCAGTATGGTTCCATGCATATTGAAAATTGAAATTACTACTGTAATTGATATTTTAGACTTTGACATCAAAAATAAAAATGGAATTTATTAAAATTATCATTTTTGTTCAATTAACACCCTAAACCCGTGTGCTATTGGGGATATGTAGCATCTTTTGAGTGAGCAAAAGGCTTTGTAAGAAACCTTGTGTTTTCTGATCATCTGGTGAACTGCTTGCTCATTATTGATAGTTAAAACACTCTTCCCTATGTACCCTTCAGAGAAGGTGATCCACCCCCCAGTTTTACTATGAACGATAAACATTCTGTATCACTGGATTATAAACCTCGTTTCTATGCCATGGCTTCGGAATCAAGGCAGATGTTTGTGACACAGCAGCTCAAATACATATGAACTCTATTGTGTTTATTAGTACATCAAATTTGTATTTATGAACACTGACATTGTAGAAAGCCCATTTGCAGAAACAACTAATGCTTTCTCTCTGCACTTTTGACCAGCCTTTGTTGCGAAATTCATGAGCATATACAAGTCATTCCTGATTGCAACATTCGGGTGAACAAACTCCAGCAGGCAACCCCCTTTGTGCTTCCTGGCCAGAAGCATTTCAAGGTACCAAAGCCCTAATCCCTTGAAGTTTCGTGCAAAGGTAATAGACAGGTTATTATAATTATTTTGTTAAAATACAATCCATGTTTCAGGTCTAGTTCATGCGTTCCAGTCATATCCATCTTAAAGAAATCCTTTGCTCTGCCAAGAACTTGACGTGTGGAAGGAACTATAACTCTAGTCGATATTCTCTAGGGACTTTTGAGTTTTGTAAAATATTATGTTGTTTTAACTCATACTACTGTTCATCCACTGGATCCTTTTAAATAGGAGCAGTGTCCGCGAAGGTATCACATGATTTCCCCGAGTTTCTTTGGGTTATGTTGTGTGTCATTTTTAAGAAATCTTCAGAGCGTTTTGTCTATCGATACTCGTTTCATGCATAATGTGCTTTTCCCTTTGTGTACTCACTTTGCATTTGGCTGATTGTGAAATCGCAAACTAGAAAAAGACAGAACGAACTGTTCTTATAGTCGGTGAGCAAAGATGAAGCTCCCTGGAAGTCCTTAGCCAACTCAGAGCTCATTGCCGATGCAAAGGGTGAAGAAGCTCAGGGAGTCGTCGCTGTGCTTGGAACTTGTCACTCAATCAAAGTGGGATCCGATGATGTTCACTTTTGTCTGAACTTCCATGTCTGGATTTGTGCTCTAGAAGACAAAAATATCGCCGATCCTAATTGATTATTATGGTTTCATGTTCAGATTGAGTTACTAAACCATTTTTAAATTGTCGAGTCATTGAGCTTTTGCTATGAGAAGTCTAACTTATTTTGAACTTATCACAACAGAGAATTTTTCCCCTGCGGCAACTCCCGTGCGGTTTCGTGCGGCAAACAGACGTGGCAAATGACACGTCTGCTCTACGATAAACCCACAGATGAGATGACTTCCTCCAAAGTGCGCCCTTTCTTTCTCTGCGACGCATCTGCCGCGTGGAGCTCTTCTCCGAAGGAAAGCTGGTGTTGCTCTAGATGACAACCCCGAAACTGATGGAGGCCGCGGGGATCGGCCTGCCGGATCCCCCTAGTAAGGCGGAGATCGCCGCCGGTGCCGATCTGTACACGTGCTCCCCCCGCGCGCCACGGTGTGCATCTCGCTGGCGCGAGTTTCTCGGCTTCAAGAGAGCGAGGGCAGCGAAGTCTACCGGCGTGCAAGCGGTGCTC
>JBBPFP010000076.1:2077107-2087466 GCA_037974795.1 Kaempferia galanga
GGCGCGACAGCTTCGGCAGAGACACGACGGCAGAGTGGAGAGGAACAACCTTAGAAGGAGGGGAGGCGGGCGACGGCTTCGGCAAAGACGCGACGACAGAGCGGAGAGGAAAGAAACAAAGGGCGAGGAGGTCCCGTCCCTGTCCGCGAAGGAACGGCAGGCAAGGAATCTAACCCTAGAAGGGGCGGAGGCGCAGCGACGGCTTCGACAGGTGCAGCTTCGCAGAGAAAGAAAGTGCGAGTGCGATTAATTATCGCTCGTTGGGTTTCTCACGCAGCAAACGTGGCAAATGCCATGTCTGCTTGCTGCAAGAAACCGCACGGGAGACACCGCAGGCGATAATTCCTGTATCACAACAATCTTAAGATGAAACCGTGCAATAGTCATTATAGTTTTATCTGCATGTGGATGAAGTTAAGAAAATTCTTAACATTTTAGAGTATATTAAATCTAAAAAGATTGTACATTTGAATTTTTTTTTATTATTGTATATTTTAAATGTTATAGTAGTCTTATTTGAATGTTTTATTATAATTGTTTTTAATAAATATTTGAATCTATTTATATATTTGAAAAAAATTTTCTTCTTTTAATTATATAAAAATAAAAATTTTATATTTTCCTTTGACGCGAGAAAAAGTACGCTTTAATAGAGAACTTTTGACTTTTTCTTACTACCATCAGAGTCAAAACTCAACGTTCGATTTATGTTTTGTCAAACCCTAACCGCGTCAATGGTGGGCGGCTGCCGTGGCACGGCTCCCTCGCATAGAATCGTCGCACGGCGGCCGGCCATCTCAACACGACAAGAACCTGCATTTCCTCTCGTCTATTCAAGTCTTATCGCGCGGCTCCGATCTTTTCGCCGATCTATTCGACAAGAACCTGCATTTCCTCTCGTCTATTCAGGTCTTGTCCCGCGGCTCCGATCTTTTCGCCGATCTATTCGTGTAAATACAACTTTTTTTTCCTAAAATCTGGGAATCGCTATCTAATCAACTGATTTGATTGGAGTTCTTGGTCAATCCTAAGCCATCCCAAATTCGAAAGTTTCTGTTAATTTAAAGTTCGGATCTTTTTTCCCCCTCTATTTAAGCTTCAGGGAATAACCATCCAAGGTACGATTTCATTGTCACTTTTCCTCATCTCCCTCTACAATGGCGCCGACCCTAGCTTTTACGGAGGCGATTGCCAGGTTCCTATCATGTAAAGCTCGATCTTTGCAACTCGGAGCTGGGATTTTCCGATCGGCGGGACGACCTAGCGGCGCGGATAGCAGGTTGGGGCGATTCGATCAGACACGATGTCTGGCTACCCTTGCTCGTTCTGGAAACCCTTGCGTCGGTAGTTCCGCCGACGGCGTCCACGTTCTGCCGATTGGTACTTCCCGTGGTTTCGCCCAAACTCGACAGTTTCTCGGATTTGTTTTTGGAGAAGATTGTTCTCCTATTTCAAAGGTCTACAAGGAGCGACGGACCATTGGGTATGAACAACTGTTTTCACCTATTAAATCTGAGTTTTTGTTATCTATCTTCTTGCATTCAATCGAACACCTTCTCTTTTGCGGTTATGATAACTACTATTTCCTCTTCTCTCACTCTGTAGTTAATCCTTCTCATATGCTTTCCATGGCTAAATCTGAGTTTTGCTTCTAGATCTTTGCCTCGTTGGAGTTTTATTTCGTCAACAATGTTAAATTTTTACATATATGATTTGTTTTGATGCCTAATTATGAACAATCTAAACAGGTACTCTCCTGAACAGTTGTTTAATGTGGTTTCAGCAGTCGATATGTATCAGGAGTTCTTACCATGGTGCCAGCGGTCTAGGATTGTCAAGCGGAATAGCGATGGATCATTTGATGCTGAGCTTCAGATTGGTTTTAAGTTCTTTCTTGAAAGTTATCTTTCTCATGTGGAAATTGAGAAGCCAAAACGTATCAAGGTTTGATTCTTCGCTTTCTCTATCTTGTTAACAAACACTTGCTTTATTTTCAGCAGATAGAATTGTTATGCAGAAGTTTTGGCTTCTCTTAAATTTTAGTGATGTAGATATTTCTTGTTAAAATTTGAGAACCGAATTATTAGATTCGATGTTACTATTTTAAAAAGGGAACTAATAACATCTTATGAAACTAAATCTACTCTTTATGTAGTCATCATACTACTAGTAATTTTAATGTCCTCTCAAGTTGGAAAATAGACATTATTGCTGTCGATAGTCCAGGATGAAGAATAAGTTCCATCAATATGGACAAAATAGACAGCAATAGAAGCACTAAAAACCACTTCAAATAACATGAAACCAGTAGATTTCTCTATTTGAGTAGGTGATGATAGGGCAATAACTGAGGCATCTTAGACAACATGAGATCGATCAATTTCTCCACCAGAATAGGCCAATTTTGTAGTTGCCACTAAAGTAGATTAAGTGAGCCAATAATGTGTGGAGAAATTTCTGCACCAAACAATTTTAGATTTAATTGTGTAGAACTAAGTTTCAACAGCGTTTCATGAAAAAAAAACCTGTGTCTCAAATTTCCAAGTTCTTTTCTATTGATAACAGTAGTATTTAATTGGTAGTATGAGTTTTCTGTAATAACGTCAGATTATTTTGTATGTAAGCCTGTAAGGTTATGAAAGGTATTAACTAATTATTCATAAGGTAATAACATTAATAAGGGTTATCATCTTATTAGGTAATATATAGTATGCTTTAATTATTAGTTAATATTAAATTTATTAGTGAAAACAATTATTAACAAATTTGATAATATTAGCAATAAAATGTTTAACTAATAATATTTATAGTTAATAAAATTCTAAATAGTGACATCCTAATTAATTATGAATAATAAAGCTGTAATTTTATATTTGTAGATTATAAAATATATAATTATTAACTGATAATGTAGTGTGTCATAATTTCTCAATTAGCATTTTATTATAAATAATGTTAAAAATAATAATATGATTAATTACATTGGTTATTTATAAACATTGTTTAATTATTAATAATATCAATCTTTGATTTTTTTTTTGTTATCTATATGATGAATACAATAGTCTTTTTTCCGTATGTTATATGTCATAGTTTTTCTTGCTCTTTTTGTCATTGATTGCTTGGTGGAAGATGGATTAAACTTTTATCGGGTCATCTCTTCTTTTTTTCCTTCCTAGTAAAGGCTAATCATTCTAAATTGCTGCAATTTGCATTTCTTGTAGACCACTGCTTCAAAAAATGGCCTTCTTGAACACTTAATTAACATTTGGGAGTTCACTCCTGGTTCAGTTCCTGGAAGTTGTGACCTTTACTTCTTGGTGGATTTTAAGTTTCATTCGCCACTATATCGACAGGTAAACTTAAATTAGTTTTTGTTCTTAAAAAAGTTCTTCCATTTTGATGATATCAGCAAGTTAATTTCTTAGCTACCCTTAACTCTGTCAGCTAGTTGTAATTCATAAAAGCTTTTGACATTCCTGATGAAAGTGATTGAGATAAATCCATTTGGTTTTCGATTTTTCACTTTAAAGACCGAGTAAATTCTTTCCCTTGTTATCTGAAACAAAATCATGTGGGAAAACAATCTTTAATGTAGTTCTGCAATTCAATTTCGACAGTGTAGGACAGATAGAAGAATGTTGTCTATCGTCACAAAAGTTAACTATCTATAACTTTATTTTATTATACTACTGATTAGTTCACAAACCTACCTTACTGACATGATAATTATGTGGCAGGTTGTATCAATGGTCTTTCAGGAAGTGGTCCCTCTTCTAGTTTCTTCTTTTGAAGATCGCTGCGGCAGAATCTATGGTCCTCCTGTCCCAGTTCTTGAAACCTCTTAAAGACAACATATAAATTTGTGGGCAATCTGTTAAGCAGAAGTCGATAGTTGATTCCAATATCTTGACTAGCAAATTTCCTCAGAGACAAACTGATATTAGAGTTTCGTGTTCCAACTGTCTGCAACTTTTTTTATGAGGTTAACTTGTAGAACCTCCCTTCACCACATTCTTTTCATTTGTTCATTTCCTTCTCAGGCTCCCTCTGGAAAATTCTCCAAAGATTGTTTGGAGAGTTACCAAAAGCTTGAATTGTCATGTAGATAGTTTCATTCTTATACAAACATCAAAAATACTTTCACTTCTGTGAGCATTGTGATAGCATGAGTAAATAGAACAATTGTATCCTGCTTCTCTTTGGTTGGAGTAGCTCGCCGCCGGCGATGCCTCCTGTGTTCATCTTGCAGACATTTATTTTGGGGTCTCCAATGATTTCTTAAAGCTGACTAAGAAAGAGGCAGAGCTTTCCATGGAAGTGGAGCCATTGAGCATGTACTCATTGCACCGACAGGGTAGGTGATCTTCCAACAGAGCTGCACAAAGCCATTGCTGTAACTCCTGATGTCCAACAGAAAAACGATTACAAAAACCGATGGAGATTTTGATAGATGAAAGCGAGGAGAATCCACAAATCCAATTAGCTTGCCCCGATTGGAATGCCAAAATCTAGAACTCGAATTTTCCTTTATTTTCCTTTATTTTCTTTTCCTCATGTAAACAAGCTTTTTCTCTTCTCTTATCACTTCCTTCCCCTTTTGTCCTTTTACCTTTTTTCCCTCCTACATTCTATCTTGTGAAGATCATTTCCTTGCAAAAGGATACCTTTATCTTGGCCCATAAGTTGTGTCGCGGAGATCATATGCTACATGCTATTAAATTATGTCATGGATACCGCTAAATTGTAGTTTGGATGTTACCAATTTACAACCTCGTGTAGGATTGAATGGTCGACTAGGGACTATATAGAAGACTATAAAAGTCTTTTACTAATTCAAACACTCAAATGAAAAATGTTAATTCAAAGTCTACACAAACAATTAGAAGCAAATAGAAATGGAGTGAAAATGTGAAATTAAAATGAAAGAATTGCTAATATGATGATTCAAGGAGGTCCAGAGATGAATTTTTTTTTTTTAACGAAACTCGTATTTAATCATATTCAATCAGAATTATCTATTATAACATACAATAACAACGACCAATACTTTATTGATTATAGTATATAAAAAGAAGAACAATATGAAACCACTAAAACCAACCAATTCCTTGTGCATACACTAGGAAAAAGGTGACTATAATATCAAGCCTGAATAGCAATAGCACTGAGAAATTATTTGTTTGACAACTCTTTTGTTTCCTTCCTGTCCTCTGTTTATTCGAGTAACAACAAGCAACTTTTTTTTCTTTAGGTCAAAAGTAGCAAACAACTTTAAAGAAACAAAATCATGCACTGAACTTTTCACAACCACGGGACTGAGGCATCAAAAGAACACACCAAAACTCCTTAAGCAGTGTAGAATGGTGACATTCTGACGCTGCATGCTTGTATGCTAAGATTTAAGCTAAATGCACAAGGAAAGCATCTATGGACCGCGTTTAGGAATGAAGCAGTAGCAACCATTTAGTTGGTCATCAGGGATCATCCCACCACCTTTACTGGTGTCCAGAGCCTCTAAAAGCCGCACAACCTCATCCATGTCAGGCCTTCTATCTGCATTGGCATCCCAACACCTGCGCATGATGCTAGCCATTGCGCTTGGACAACACCGAGGTACATTTGGTCGTAGGTTCTGCAATGCAATATTGAAGAATATCAAAGCATTTATTCAATAAATAAGTTTTCACTTCAGTTTCAGAAGTCTAAGTTTGATACATATACTGATAAGAAATTAGATATTTATTAACTCATGAAATGTTGGATTAGCATACATGCCGAACAACAGCAGAGGAGACTTCAGCAAAGCTTAGATCAGGATATGGCATGTCACAGCAGTAGATCTCCCATAAACAAATGCCAAAGCTGTATACGTCACACTTATGGTTGTAAGGCTTACCGTTAAGAACCTGCAAAAGTAACATAGGGTTTAGTCAACTGATAAAATACCCAAGTTTCTTCCCGTAAGGGGAAAAAGTGACTTTGTTCCCCTCCTCTCCAACATTTGACAATGGATCCCTTCTCCTTTAATTCTGGTCTTTTATTTGCATAGGTTGGAACTATTTTTTTTCTTTTGCATTTCTTCTATTTGATTCCCGATTATGATTGCATTTTCATCAAGTCACCTTCTTGAATTCAAATAAATAAATTGACTTTATTTTTCCAAGTTTATTCATTATTCAGATAGAATAAATTTAGAAATGGTCATTTATCAAATCCATAATATCTAATTTTCCAACTTCTTATCTTCCCAAATAAATAGTGTTTTGATACTTTCTTCCCTCAGTTTGTATCTTTTCTCAATATCTATCTTTCCAAGTAAACAGACTCCGAAAGTATTCAACTTTACTGTGTTAGCAAAAAAGGCAAAGAAAGAACCCCACAGGACATATTACCTCTGGAGCCATATACCCAAGGGTACCCGTTTCACCAGTCATATCTTTTGGATTCTGAGCCTCAACACGAGCAACCCCAAAATCAGCAATTTTGAGATTCCTGTGGGCATCCAGCAGCATGTTCTCAGTTTTGACATCCCGATGCACAATTTTCTGCGAGTGTAAATAGCTTAATCTGCAAAAAATGATGTTATCTTAGCATGATGGTTAAACACAAATGGACAACTTCTATGGAAAAAAGATCAATTTTGACAATCATTCACCCTCTAGATAGATCTAATGCAAGCTGAACCACAATCTTGAAGGGGAGTTTTTTTCGCCTATTCTTGATTAAATATTGCTTTAGTGTTCCTCCTGGAAGATACTCAACAACAACACAACAGGCTCGAGCTGGATGTGAAAAATCACTGACACTTGTGGAATCCTTCGTAGGAATTTTAAGATCAGTTGTTCCCATTGATGCCCCAACAAACTGCAAGAAAGATCTTGCTCATAAACAAATTTTTTAAGCATGAAACAAGAACATTTCATTTAATACCAAAACACCATACACAGAGCATGTTTCCTTCAAGGTAACTTGGAACTTTGATAGTACTGTCAAAAGAAACTAAAAATAAGCATGCAAAGGCTCGAGATTATGACAGATATGAAAACTGGTACCTTTGTAACATTTGGATGGCAAAGTTTATGCCAAACTGTAACTTCCTGCTGAAATGATGCCCTAAGAGCAGCAGTTTCAGCTTCTGCAGCCATACCATCTCCACCCCAGTCCAACACTTTCACTGTGAATATGAAAATTATTGTTATGATTTTAGAAACCATTGTTATGGATAAAAGGAGTATATCCTTGGCAAGGGATATTAGGAATATAACCAATTTGAGTCGAAATGAAATAGCTTTCTTATGTCACATGAGTTTTGTGGTTGCTGCTGCCAATAATTGCACACACTTTAGTTCCTAATAAGCTATAGCATAATTTTTTTCCCTAACAAAATATCCATACTGTTTAAATTTAAAAAGCAAGTTTACATAGCCATACTACGATAGAAAGACAAAGGATCATAAATGGTAGGTGATTCTAGTTATACAAAGCAGCTGATCAGGATCAAGAAGGAAGTAGCACTATCAAAATTGCCAACATGCATAACAATGGGCTTACACTATTCAAACCAAGCAACGGAAGTTTAGACACCCAAATTTTTGTCAGCAAAGGTCAAAGAACAATACCTGCAACGTCCTGGCCATCATAAGTTCCTCGATACACAGTTCCATATGTTCCTTGAGCGATGACATAGCGGATTTCCAGCTTCGACAGATCAATCTCCCATCCCTCCTTGGGCCTTTTGGAATCAGTTTTTCCTTTGCTCCATGCTTTGTTGATTTGCTTCTCCAATTGGATATCCAAACTCTTCAAATCAATCTTGTCAGCTCTGAAGAACATATCATTGCTCCCAAAGCTGTCAAACCCCTTCAGTTTCGAACGATTTCCTGCATCATTCACTTCCAGGAAGCCCTCCTCGTTCTCTCCACGCCTGGAACTCATGCCCGACGTCCGCAAGGTTGAAACCCTTGGCTATATCCGATCTGTTTTCTGTAATACCCTTTAAAGGCACGACATCAATAAGCAAACCGATGAGGAATCAAAGAACACAGAACCCTAAAAAATCCCAACTTTATCAAAGAAAAAAAACTAAAGAAGCAAAAAAAAATGATCTTTACAATCCGATTACGGTGAGAAACCCTCAACAGGCCACCCGCACGGTCGTGAGGAACAAGCAAAGGCCAGCCAATGAATCAAACCGCGGCAGGCAATCCAAAGAGGAGACGAGGAAACAAAAAGGACTGGGGTAGGCACCGCCGAATTCGTTGACCGATCCAGAGTCTCACCTCCTCGGACGCGTCCACTTGCGTTGCTTGCCTTCGTCCAACACCGACTCCAAATCCAAACGCATCCATTCCATTCAGGCCTGCTTACTTTACTTCAGAAGAACGAGAGATTGGCATCACCAGCAGCGTCACCAGCGGCGTCACCAGCAACGCGCGACAGCGAGAGATTGGAAATCGTAGAAGCTAGCGATCGTGCGACTCCTCCACTCACAACAGAATACAGGCAACGACAGAGTAGATCCATCGCGCATGGCCGAATTACTAAATTAACCCTAGTCGTTCCTCCGTGGCAAAAATTTATTTTGACCCTGACTTATTTACATTTGCAAGTTGCGCCTGCAAAACAATTACATTTTATCCCATAGTTTATCAAATAAATACAAAACACCCCTTAATTTTAGAATCATTCCTTCCTACTCTAAGTGAGAATGTATTGGAAAATTTAAGTGTAAATACTCGAACTAATCAAAAGGTTTGCTCTATAGAAATATCCCTATTGTTTTACTCGATCACAATGCCTTTTTTCAATTCGAGGACAAAGGTTGAAGAACGATTTAACGCATAACCATTTGTCACTATTTCTAGCTAGAGCAATTGACATGTGTTTGGTTGACCTTGTTGCGCTCGAGAAGGCCTTTAGCATAGTTTATTCTTACTGAATTGTTGCTTTGTTTCATCGTCACATCTTGTATCGATCGATAACTCATCAATCTGTTCTCAAGATCAGTGAAACCGTTGCAAGAGATGCATTCGGATGAAAACAGACCTCTCCCCACACCCGATTCAAAATTGTCATGACTAAATGGACACTACTACTACAGCAGGTTTGGCATGACTTGTTCAGCCCATATTCGGAGTTTCCTTAGCCATCGGATCGGCATCCGATGGCCGAGAAACTTCGATAAAGTGGTGTGCCCTTCACTGTGACTTCACACCAACTTTAGGGCTTATCATCAACCATGCTCAGGAGGGATAGGTGATGACTAAGACATGAGTTTTTGAATAATTGAAGGTTTTTGGGGGTTTAGGGTTCACTCCGAATGTGAAATATACTAGGCAATTGTTGGTAATTAATGTTGAAAACCTACACCTATTAGTTCTTGAAGTTGAAAATCTATATCTCCCTCATGTTTTAATCATTTGCACTAATGGATAGTCGTCACTCGTGATTTACCTTCTTTGTATTGACTTAGGAACAGATTGACGAGAAAGCTGTGGTAAGCAAATTATCTTTTTGCCCCATGATGTTTTAACATCATCTTTGAAACTTTCACAACACACATTCCCAAGTTCTTTCATAATTGTGGTAGTTTTGGGGATAAATGATTCATCAATCATCTTTCGTAATTGCTACGAAGTATGTACGATTTCAACTCGAGCAATATCAATGGTGCTCTCTAAATCCTAAACCTTAAAAGTTATTATTATTATTATTATTTGAAATAGATTATCGTCTCAATTTGTATGAGTTATGTTGTGTCACTTTTAGAGTTTATCTTAGTTAATCATATTTTGAACCAAGTCAAGTTATGTTACCGTGTTAGGTCTATAATTACCACTTCTAGTCATAGATGAAATTTCAACAATAATTTCGTCTATCTGCAAGAACAATAAAATGGCCTCCACAACACTCAAAAGCTTAGATCGATAATTGATGTCGGAGGATATGGAGGAACAATATTGCAAACGAAAAGGTTAAACTTTAGGAAATTTTGATCAAAGACCCCTTCTAAGTGTCGAAGAACCAAGTGCATAAGATGATAAACACTTCAATTAATTTCCTCCTAAATAATTTATTCCTATTTTAATTAGCATTTATTTATTTATTATTATTTTGTGTGTGTGTGTGTCGGCGCTGAAGAAGTTTGAATAGAAGGACACCGAATCGTTTGAAGGTGTGGTCCTCTGTGGTCCGTTGTGGTCCCTTCCATTTTTAACTTTATTTTGTTTTGTCATCTAATTGTTTATGTTATTTGATTAAATTGTTGGATTAAAATGAAAACCTAGCAAGAACTCATTTATATTCCTTTAATAAAAATAATAATATACAAAATAAATAAATTTAAGCATAATTTAT
>JBBPFP010000076.1:2141797-2152639 GCA_037974795.1 Kaempferia galanga
GACTAAAACCCTTGTCGAGGGCAAGCAATACTTGGCCTCTACTCGGGAAAGAACCCTAAGTCCTGTAAATCAGCCTTGCAAGAATAAAATCTGTGAGTTCTAGAATCTCTCTCCTTATTTTTGTTCTTGCAATTCCAGGTGAATGATTGAGGGGGCAGGAGGGGGACAAAGGTTCCCTAATAATCACATTAATCCTAGCCAGGATGTAGTTGTGTACTTGAAGGAAGGAACATGAATTCCACAATCAGTACCTCATACAAGAACGGGAATCTGAATCCTCAGATCCATTAAGAGGAAATGTAAATATCATGAAGAATTTTGTAGCCAAACATAAAGAGATTGATAACGATTAAATCTGCCATGGAAGGTTCTGACAGGAGGAGCCATACCATCCGATTAAATATGCCATTGCAGTCCCAACAACCCTCAGCGTGGTAGCACATTGAGGTCCGAGACTAATTATTGATAAATTTTGACAGACTATTACTATCAGTTGTGTCCTGACCATATCAATTGCGCATCATTTTCTCTCCTAATACAAAACTGAGTTTTTTCCATCCAAAATGCTAATTAACAATCTATCAGCTGCATTAACACAAAAAAATGTGGCTCTTCCAACTAACCTGCTCCATGAACAACAATGAAATTGCCAACCAAATCCAATGATCGACCATCTTTAAGCTCTTCCGCCAAGGAAACGGCTGGATAGCCCATCCGCGTGCTCCAGTCCATGGAAGGAACACTTCCCGGTGAAGAATTCGTGGAAGCGGTCATTGCTTCCCTCAGTTGAGCGCACACCGACTTCAGAGTCTCCACGTTTATGCTCTCCAGCTCATTCTTACAAGTAATCGCAGCACCGCCTACAAGGGAAAGTTAGAAACGAAGTAAAAGGGGGCAAAACAATAAAAAAAAAAAAAAAACAAGGTTACAGGCAGATATATACCGAGCTTTACGATGCATCGGAGAGAGGCTTTGCAGCCTCGCTGGATCTGATCAGAAGGCAATAGCGCAGTTGCGATCTTCTTCTCTTCGTCTCCCATAACTTCCCTGAAGTTTGCGGAGATCTTCGAGGCGAAGATTGTTCTACTGCTTCGTGCTTCGTATGGGAAGGGAATCTAATGTTTGAAATGCCCCTCCAAGTTTAACAGAATTCTTAAAAGCACTAATGGTTTTAATATCAAAATACTTTTTAGTAATTTTATTTTATTATTATAAGACTAATAAGCTAGTGACCCGGATAATAATTTAAAACTATAAAATAATTTTTTTATCTTAAGGAGGGGTATTTTAAAAATAAAATAAAAATTATAAATGTTAATATTAATGCAATCTCCTTATTCAAGGTAAAATAATACTTACAAAATTTATCTCTACTATATTTGGTTTAAGTTTCATATATAATTTTAGTTATATAATTATCTAATAATTACACAATCAAGATTACGATGAATAAAACATAACTTAGGTGACGTTTGATTTAAGAGTTTAAGAATGAGAAAATATAATAATAGAAATATAAGGTGCATGATTAATCGATTTGGGAATGATAATTTTAGAATCATTTCTAAATAAATCGAAATGGACAAGTAAAGTGGTGGATTTATAATTCATTCTCATCTCCTTATGCGTTACTCTTCGACATAATTAAAAATATTTATGAATTTCAATTTAATTTAGCTAGGATTAATTTGAATTTAATAATTAATTAGTAATTGATAGATTAATTATTACTAATTAATTAGGAATTAATTATTAATTAGTATTAATTAAAGTAATTGATTAATTGATTTAATTCAAATTTAATTTAGGATTAATTAATTAATTAGGGATTAATAATTGATGGAATGAATTTGAATGGATTTGAAATTAATTAAAATAATAATTAATTAATTGATTAGGGATTAATAATTGATTGAATTTGAATTGATTTGGAATTAATTAAAATAATTGATTAATTAATTAATTAGTGATTAATTATTAAATAGTATTAATTTAAGTAATTGATTAGTTATTTTAATTTCAAATTTAATTTAAGATTAATTAAAATAATTAAGTAATTAATTAATCACTTTAATTCAAAATTAAATAATTATTTAATTAAATATGAAATTAATTAACTAACCAATTATTAAATTCCAAATTAATTATAAATTAATTAATTAATTAATCCTAAACTAAATAAATTAATCAATTACATTAGTGAATACTAATTAATTATTAATTATTAAATTTCAATTCAAAATGAATTAATTAATTATTTTAATTAATCTCAAATTAATTTAAAATTAATTAATCAATTAATCCTAAGCTAAATAAACTAATTACTTTAATTAAGACTAATTATTAATTATTAAACCTTAATTTAAAATTAATTAATTAATCAATCATTAAATCCTAATCCCAGTTTATAAACCAAACAGTAGTATTGAAATGGTTAAACTCATTTTTCATTCCATTTTACTGTCAAATCCATTCTTATTCCTATTCATGTACCCAAAATCAAACGTCACCTTAATAGTGTTTGGTACAACCCTATGTAATACAATAAAAAATTATTTATTTAAAAATTTTAATAAATAATCTAGATTACCTTGTTGATGACTTAACTCGAGGCAAATGGAGTTACTTTGTTGGATTTGGTAGGTATCTATGAATTTTAATGCTTAAATAATAATTTCTAAGGTGATGTAAAATATTATTTTATGTGAACATAAAATAGCTCAACTCGTTCGATGCCATCTTCACATGGTTGTTGTTGAGCTAGGTCACGATACTTGTTCCTTGTGGCATCGCAATTTGATGAGGAACAAAGGGAGTACAGAATGAATTCACAAATAAAACCCTGTAGAAGGATACACGACAATTAGCAAGTCGGCCACCTCTAACCGTGATTTCTTTTCTCGGTGATAGAAGATCCTCATACTAACACTAACCATTCAAAATACATAGACAAATGGAAAAATAAAAAATCTTGTCAAAATCCTTGATGCGATCTAGTTTGATATGTATGCATTAAGAAAATGATCTAAATATCACAGGCAAATCACAGATATCGAATAAACATGACATCTAGAATTAAGGAATCCTCTACGACAAGAAACTGGTAGCTCATCTGATAAGGCGAACTGCACATGAACTGTTGTACAATGACTTCCTCAGAAAAATTCATCAACTAGTGAAGCTGTAAACTCGGGTATCGCAAGGGAGAGGCAATGTGGAATAAAGACACATGGTTTAAGCCGCCTGCGATTCCAAAAAGCTTCAAAATATACTCAGAATGAGCTGGTGATTGCTTGGACAATGCTTTCGCAAAAAAATTTATAGAAGCATACAAAACATCCTTAAACAATTCGCCAACATGATAAAGTTTCAGCGAAGGTACAAGTCCATTGATCATCTGAGCTTCTGAACAAGCAAATTCAAAATATCTAGACGTGAATGAAGTAATTTAGATAATGGCACCGCCTTCATGATGTTGCCAACCATCCTTGCAGCCGATTTCACAACCCATGGCGCATATGGTTAGACCAGGCTTAGTGCTCAAAAGCTCTTTGGGTGCATCTTTGCCTTGCGAGAAAAACCTTGTTTTCCCTACACCCAACCATCGGAGACCACAAAAGAACGGATGACTGATCATTCTTGACACATTAGCAGACAACCTGCAGCAGTTGAACAAATCAAGCTTTCTGAGTGATCTTTTTCCTCTAGTTCTTTCAGGTGAACCTAATGCAGATAGAGATGCATCGCTGATAAAAAAGCAGTTCCTGATACACAGATTATTGATTTCTGTACAAGCCTCTGCGACAGCAACAATAGCTATATCCGATAAGGAAAGGTAAGAAAGATCAAGCGTTACCAAAGTTTTACGGAGAACACTATCACACAACATCATAACTATGCCCCTATCTGTGATTCTTTTGCAACCTCTAAGATTCAAAGTCTCTATAGGGGAAGTCCCACCACCAAGCGCGGACAAGCCCTCATCACTAATGTCCACCCCACTGAGATCCAACGTTGTCATCTTGCACAATCTTGATATTGAGTTCACTCCTTCGTCTGCAATGTTTCTGCAGCGCGAGAGGTCCAACACCTGTAAATTTTCACATAAAGAAAGATACTTTACAGTTTCACTGGTTATGTATTTACCGGATACCAGTCTCACTTCAGTGAGGTTTCCCGTGGGTGTAAAATTATGAAATGTCAAATCTGACAACAAAGGTCCGTTCACAATTTGCAATCTTTTCAGATTCTTGCAAAACTGAAGAATTGAACTGTAGCCTGCATCAGTAACTTTAGCAAACCCTCCCAATCTCAATGATTTAAGTCTTCCACATCCCTCGGCAAGCAAGAGAATACCGACATCATTCACCATTTTAAACTTGGTTAGATACTTCTTACCCCGCGTGAGAGAGAGAGCGATCAACTTTCCAAAAGATCCAAGTAACTCGAGACCTCTGTTAGTCAAGTCATTTTGTAAAGAAGGTCCTTCCCTCAGATTATCTTCAAGGCATAACTCAACCAAATGGTGAAGATTGCTTGTGATACTAAAGACAAGTTCATCTGTTATTTGGCTTACAACAAGAGTTAATGATCGCAGGGAATAAATCATGGGACCTGAAGAAGGCATACTCACACCAGCTAACCATGCATCTGATCCACCAACTCCACGGTTGCAAATAAACTGCTTTGCATGTAAATCCGATATAGGCTGCAGCAGCAAAACTTTTATCGTTTGGGGGATGGTCAATTGGAAGGACCAAAGATTACAAAAGTAATCATGAGCAGAATATAATTTTACACTGAAAGACTGCAAAAGATATCACAGTTTAGTAATTCGCTTATTGTCCTTATATCAGCAACCTGATTACTAATGATCAGGGGAAAAAAAATGAAACTATTAGTAAAATGTTTACCTCCAAGCATAAGCACCTATCAAGCATCTGTCCTACAGACTTATTGTAGGAAGCAGCTGGTTCATTGTTCACTTTTTTTATCTCCACTGTGAACATTCTGACACAAAACAGTGATAGATAAATTAAGCTAGAAAGAGGAAATTAAATGTTAAGAGAACAATATAAATGAAGATTTCATAACTGTGATCTAAGTTTACTTTATCAATGTTCTCTCTTACAATGCCATGTACGAAAAGGAAGGGAATCACGAGTTAAAACTTTTGAGAAGACATACAAAGTATATGAACCTTAATAGAGCATTTGGTTCATGGAATGAAATTAACAAGAAATACTATTAGTTATTATTCGAGAATGGAGTAGAATATAAATATATATGCTGTTTGGTAGGACAATTTGTTAAAGCTTTCATCCAAATCCAACTACATGTTCCTTCAATTGTGATACTCCAACATGTATTGCTTTTCTGCACCCTTTGTATTTTACTATCTTTCAAGCACGATGTAGTAGCCTACACTAGTGTTTTTCATTTTGAACTAGCCATCTTTCATTTAAAAAAATAATAATAATAATAAATAGAATTAATAAAAATTAGCAGTAAATTACATAAATTTAAGTTAGTTTTGTTTAAATCAAGTTTAAAATATGATCCAAATCAATTTAGGTTAATTCGATTGTATTAAATCAATTTTAATTATAATTAAATTAATTTTGAATTTTAAGCAATTTTAATTCTGAACTTTAGTCTAGATATAAATTGACTTTTCAAAATGCAGACTTTTTGCCTAGGAGACCATAGGGTCTTTTGTTAAAAATAAAGTATTAAAATGTGGTTCCAAGTGGCAGTTGGCCCTTTACCTAGTGCCATGGTGGTAGACCTGCACTGAGGTAGGAGCCTAAACGGTTAACATTAAAATATTTAAGTGAAATATATCAAATTAAAAATAAGTAAAGTTAATGTATATGTATGACACTATTTTAATCAATCAAAATAAATTTAATTAAATAAACTAAACAAATCATAATTGATAAGCAAGCACTAAACAGGCAACAACAATGAAACATTTTATATTTTACAATCGTTACCAAGAAAATCAGCCAAAAAATGTTACAAGATTCTAAGTGTGCTGAAATTAAATGAATAAGAAAAGAAACAATAAATGAAGGGAAAAAAGAGAAGAGGGAGATCACACCTAAGGAAGAGAAAGAAGAAAAGATGGTTTGAAAATGATCAAAAACCCGTGTAGGCCGCTGACATTGTACAAAAAAAGAGAGATGAAAGTCATGTGAGGTGGGAGGCTTGGATAAACAAGGAGTGTCTGGTGGGCTAATGAGGAGAATTAGAGATATTTTCTAATGTCAAATGAAGTAGTGACTTATAGGAAAAAAATTCCTTAGACATGATTGGATTGCTAAAGCGGACTGCTTAGGTCATTTTTTAAAAGGTTGTCAATCTCAAAGCACCAAACAACTAGACAAATCAAATTGGTGGGAAATAGGTTTTCAAGGACAACTCATCAGAATCAAAATAAATTTATGAACCACAAATAACATAAAGTGTAATTTGCATCTTTTTAGTGTTGCTAAGTTGAAAATAGTACTGAAAAATTATTAGGAACATGGAAATTTTTAGGAACATAGATATTTACCTCAATTTCTTGCAACTCTTTCCAATTGCAGTGAATATGTAAGAAGAGAACCTTGTACACCTCAGCAGAACAAGTTCTCTGATGCTTTCTTTTGCAAAAACTTCAACTGAAGAATCATCAAGCCATCTGCAGTTGAGAATAAGATTTTGGAGGCATTTATTATCAGTAAGGATTCTTCTAAGAGAACAGTTGGTAGGGGAAATGTCCTGCAATGGGCACCAACAGTTAGACTGTAACATCAACTTTTGAGTTTAACACCATGCAAAGATGTGGACTGCACAGAACAGTCAAATCAAGGTGAATTTGAGTATATCAATTCAAATTTAGATTTACTTTCAGTATGGCTTCTGTGTTCCTATTGTCAACCTGGCCTGTTAACTTTAGTGAGTCATCTAAAGTTCATCTTAGCACATAGACTTTAGTGGCATCCCAATTTTATCTGAAACCATCAGACTTCCTTGATGCATTTTTGTCTAAATTGACACAGTTTTACTAAAGTTTATGAGCTAAACTGGGATATTTGAAACTAAGACTCTAGAGCCAAGCTAAAATTTCTCAAAGACAAGAAGTGATAAGCATGAAAAGAAAATGGAAAAGGAAAAACAAACGGGATAGGATGAAGGTCCCCTTTTTATAATATAGTATGAAAAAAACTAATAAATAGCATAAAAATAAATTATAAAAGAAGAGAAGTTAGCATAGAAGAAATCAATCTACATTGTTTCTACTGTACCCCATAAAAATGGTTATTATCTGAATGATAAGTAGATGAGTGATAAGTAGAAGCATCACAATTATTCGTCTCTGACATAAATGATGTTTCACAATGAAGCATCACAATTATTCGTCTCTGATAAGTAGAATAAATTGTAAACCTAACATAAACCTGTTTCACTCATGTGATGCTTCTACTGTACCCCATCTTAGTTAACAATGTACAATAGATTAAAAAAAGTAACATGGATATAACTTAATTCTCAGTAAAAGTGTCCAAGTTAAGATTTACAAGTATTACACCAAGCCAACACTCACCAAGACAAAAATAAACATAAAAAACCTTTATTGTTTGAAAAGGTACAACACATGTAACAACTAAAATCGTCATTTGATTTATTTCGAAAACCAATTGGGTTTAAATGGAAAAAAACTACCAGTTTCAGTTTTTCACATCACATATGTAAGTTGCATATCGCACATGTGCAGACCATGTAGACTGCCTGATATTAAATCAACCATATATCCAATGTGGGAGGCAGCCACCTGGTGTGTCTACAGGTGCAGCATTTAGAAAAGGCAAAAAAATGACTAGGATTGAAGGTGCATGAGGTAGTGAGACAAACTTAAACTCTATTTAATCGAAGTGACTCAAAATATATGGAAATCATTAGTAATGTAGTCTTGCATCAAATTCAATGATAGAATAAAATTCATGTAGCGAAACCCAAATGCTTGAGATGAAACTTACGATTTGTGCATTTGTTTTGATTGTAATTATGCATAATGGAAAAAATGCCTATGAAATAACTCATACATGTACCGTTGAAGAAAATTACTTTTTAAATCCATTGCTCCGCTTAGAACATGGAAAACTTGCGCTAGAAACTTGGGCAGTGAATCAGAAACTAAAAAACATTGATACCAGTATTTGCAAAAGTAAAGAGCGTTACTAAAATAATCAAAATTTCCGCCATTAAATTCGATTGCTAGTATTCAGGCAAAGAATTGCTCAAAACGGTAAAATGGCGACCGATTCTAACTTTAATAAAGACTACTCAAAGGAGGACCGAGTAACTAACGGACAGATCAAGAGTGGAGAGAACCGAAATTCTGAGGGAGACCGCGGAGCGGAGGGACTTGCAAACGGGAGCCAGGGAACAGAGAGACTCCAGGTCGAGCCTCGCCATGATCTCCAGTAGCAGCGCTTGAGGGAGGGATTCAGTAAGTTGCCCACCTCCGTTTCCCCCTCTCGCCATCTTCGGCAAGAGAGAGAGAGAGAGAGAGCAGCAAACGGAGAGGTGATTAGGTCAACGGCGGCACTCGCAGCGGCCGGACTCGGCCGTCTGCGTAATTGACATCCAAACCCCTGCAACTTTTTTATTTATGTCGATGGTAAACTTGTCAAGGCAAAAAATCAAAAGGGCAATGCCCTTTTGTTATCAAAGAGCTCCACCCGAGAACCGTCAATTTGGATTGGATCCATCAGATTGACCCATCTTACTAAATAATTTAAGTAAATTGGATTAAAATTTTATCAACCTAAGCCTGTCACAGGCCGACCAGCCTAGGCTCGTGACCCGTGGGGGTTGTCCCGTGATGGGCTTTGGTTTACCTGCGGATTAAAAAACACGTGTAAGCTAAGTTTTATGTCAATTTATTATCTTTCTTTGTTATAATTTTGAAATAAAAATAATATTTTTCATTAAACATGAGTAATAATTTGTGTCTATTTACATTTAAAATATATGTTTCTGAATATATTTGATTGATTAAGCCTTTTTAAAGTAAAATATCGTAGATATAAAACTTTTTATTTTTATTTTTTTGAATTTTTAATGGGCACATGAATTGGCCCGTCTAACCCGCAATCTGCTTAGGATTGAATTGGGTTAGAATTTTCCAATCCGCTAAGATTTCAGCCTGATCTACCCCGTCCTATTAAAGGGGCAACGAGTTGATCCGCCCCATCATGAATTGGTATGTCTGACAATATTACTCCACCTCAGCCCCTTTACATCTACCCTTCTAAGCTTCTCTCCTCACTTTTTTATTCATCCAAATTTGGTTAATTTGCATAAGAATGTTAAGCAAACGCAAGTAGCCATTTCTAGTATGGAGATAAAGTTGATAGCATGCTACGAACCATCCAACCACAGGATTTGACTGTAGAACTTCATCACAACATTGTAGATCGTTGATAGTATTGACATGCCACTAGGGTTTTATTGTGATAATTAAGTTGTAGAACTTTATGCCAAAAACAACCGCTTTCATCAAAGTCTAAGCATATTAATATCAAGTTTCTAGTGGTTAAAGAAAAAGTTTTGCCGTCAAGTCATGATAGAGCACATTAGCACAGATTCCATATTGGCCAATTCATTCACTAAAAGCTTAGTGTCTAAAGTGTTTCATGCTCATGTTATGAATATGAGAGTCTTTCTTATGAAAGAAGAACTCATCTAGTAGGAGCCTGTATTTATTTTATTTCTCTAGATAAATATTTTATTTTAATTATTGTACATACTTAAAGTTCAAAACATTCATTGGATTTTATTTGTTTGTTGTACACTCTAAGATACAATATCATAATTTACTACTGTTGTTTAGCATTTAATATTTGTAAATGCCATATAGATTCCTTTTAAAAATCATAAACTTTGGATCATGATTTACTCTTGTAGTTTAGCATAAAGTATTTGTAAAAATGATTATACCTCTTTTGAGACCACCTTAGGATTATTTGGAAATTGACATGTATTGATCATATTTCATGTATTTCCACACTATACATCTATATCTTGATATATGTCATTAATGACATTAATATTGTGATTACTATTGAGGTTTGTTACGATCATATATAGTAGATATGACCTCTTTAGTCATATACAAATAAAGTTAATGGACTAGTTTGTTTACAAGGATATCTTGTACCCATGAAGTTTGATATCAACTAAAGTTTTATTGTACTTCACATTAAACTAATATGTAGCTCAAGTGAGTAATTGTTGGATTTTATTATCCCTATTAGACAGGCTTATTTGTAAGTTGAACATGTGAATATAATACAAAACCTTTAAAGTGACCTAACTTATATTTATTGAGTTTTGAGTTATTGAATGCAGATTCAATGTTTAAAACTCGTTAACTCAAATAGATTGAATTCCTATATAAAGGGGAGGTCCCCAAGAGTTTAGGGTAATATTGGCAGGACTCTTGGTTCCCTATTGACCTAGAGCTTTTGGATGTTGTCACTCCACTAAGCCCCTTGGAAGAACTTCTTCTTCTTTCTGTTGCATCTTCATCCACAGGGATTAAGCCAACGATGCTAGGACAATGACAATGACTCTTCAATTAGATTCCTTGTCTTTATGCTTATGTATTACTTTGCTATGCCATTATTATAAAACAAGATCTATGCTATCTCTATTTGATTTCTTTATTTAAATTTAAAAATTAAGAGGTTAGGGAAAACATGAATCCGATCATTATTTTCTCACACACGAATTAACATTTGTGTGTTGAAATTCGTAATCGCAAAACAAGATGCTTTAATCCTTGATGAA
>JBBPFP010000076.1:2172358-2182426 GCA_037974795.1 Kaempferia galanga
CCGTCCGTCTGGTCGTTTTGTTCGGTGTCTGTTCGGTTGGCTCTGCAAGCAGATCTAGGCTAACTGGGGAGGTCTCACCACTTGACGAGACGGGCCACGTCACTAGGTATTTCGCCATGTGGCACCAGGCTGACTTCCCTTTATGCGTCACGTGGCGCCAGGCTGACTTCCTTCTATGTGCCATGTGGCACCTTACTAGTCTCCACGTCATCGTCTACGTGGCCTCTAAAATCATACCGGAACAAATTATCATTAAGTTAAATCTAGATAAATAATCGAATTGGAAAGTTTAATTGATTAATTTAGAAATTTAATTATTTTTTTAAACCCTGGTCAGTTCAATTTATTCGGTTCGATCTTGATTTTAAAATATTAATTTCAATTGAACTGTTTAAATCGAACCGATATTGATCAACTAGTATGTAGGATCGAGATTTATGCTAAAGGAAGGTGAATAATATAAAAAATTTTATAATAAAAATAATGAGCAAATAGTACTTGAATTAATGAGAGTTAGCACGGTGAATATAAAAAATTAATTTAGACTAATTGAATCAAGTAAAATAAAGACTATATTGAAATCTAATAGTATAAGCATGCAAATTCATTAACTAAGTCAGAAGTATAGATATGTAGTAGTTTTAAAAAAAAAAAATTAATTCGTATTTTTAATTTCTCTTAGATGAAGAAACCTTACAAAAAAAATCTAAAAATTAAGCAAACAAAAAATAATAAAAGAGATTAAGACAGCACTAAAACAATATGAAAATGTTACTCTAGACGTTGTTAATTAATCAGAAATAAAGCATGTGTCACAGCATGTCGTAGCGCATAAATTGAAAAGAGCACTCAAAGCACTAAACATAACTAGATATTTGAGCAAGGAATGATTTGAAAGCTCTACCTTGAAGCTCCTTATATAATACTATCTTGGTAGCTTTTACAAGCGTTGACATGCCTTCAACTTCTATCCATAAGATAACGTTAAGGAAGCTTTCTGGTCGGTCATGAAATCAACACATTTGGGCAAGGTCAAACTTCATTTTGACCATCGTGTTCAAAATGCTAATTACGTTGCTCCACGGTCACCCGAAAGCTTCTCGGTCGCCTGGACCCATACAATTGCTTGGACCTTTGAAATCTCTTCATGAGAGTTATCACTAATCAATCGCCTTAGAACTCCATACGGTTTCTTAGAATCGTTTAGCATACTTTCCCACAATTGTTACACATAATGAGTATGATATATAATATTAAGTTACTCGCATTTACCTGACTAGATTAACCCGTCTAGTTTAATTTTGCCAAGCAATCATTCTCCAGCTAATTCCATTAACTTGGGCTTGTGCCAAGCAATCAGCCTCCAGTTGTTTACACTTACTTGAATTTTTTGTCAAGCAATCAACTTCTAGCTGATTCCACACACTTGAACTTAAGTCACTAGCCCAATTAGAAATTTTGTCTGTCAAGCCTTAATCACTTTGAATTGATTCACCTAGTCTTTAGCTTGGAATTTGTCTATCAAGTTTTAGCTAGCCACTTGGACTTAATTCAACTAGCCTCCAACTAGAACTTTGGCTGTCAAGTCTTAACCACTTGGACTTGATTCACCTAGCCCCAAACTAGGAATTTATCTGCCAAATTCTAACCACTTGGACTTGATGCACTTAGTTTTCAGCTAGGAATTGATCTGTCAAGCCATAATCAATTGGACTTGATTCACCTAACTTCCAGTTAGGAATTTGTTTACTTGGTCTAAACCAAGACTTAAGTCGTGCCTAGATTCACTAGGATTTGATCACTTCCTGGTTCACAACAAGATAATACCTATCAAGTATCCTGCACTTGGAAACTTGACACAACTAGTTATATCACAATTAATCTACGTGCTGGCAACTCCAGGCCACTTACCAGCTGATCCAGCCCGTGGGGGCAAGATCACAATTAATCTAGCTATAACCTTAGGTATATATATATATATATATATATAAATACTAGATTACATATTGTGCACCCAGCATCAATAATCTTCTCCTTTTGATAATATAAAAACTAAGTTAAAGCTAGTAAATAATAAAATAAAATAAAATTTTGAATTGTATATTCACTTTATGAAAGAAGATGGAGATAAGTGTAACTATACATGAATAAATTGAATAAATTAATAATTCTTCCTTATTTATTATTGCTCCCCTTAATCGGAATTTAAAAAATGGGAAGTAATAATTTTTAAAATAACTTTAACCAAAATTTCAAAGATAACTTTAGTCCCTTTCCCCTTTTTCATATATCAAAATTAATTAAAACATAGGTAAATCATGACATATAAGCAAGAGTTAGTAAAGATGAGTTCAATTTAGATCAAGTTAATTAGATAAATTATGTAAATCAAGCTAAGAATCTAAAATGAGTCAAATGCAAACAATAAGTAGTAAAGATAGAGTCGAGTCAAGCATAATTTAACTGCAAGTTAGAGTTTAATTAATGAGGGTATACGGACGACCAGAGGATATTGTACAATCGACCTTATAAGATTGTTTTATCAGGTTTGGTTAATTTTGTTAGAATTTTCTATGAGAAAATTTATTCACAGTCACTTATATTCTTATCTGAGTGACTAGGAGTGGACAATTTTGATTTTGTTTTTTTTTTTAAATTTTTTTAATCCTACCTTAGGTTTATAAGTTAAAATTGTACTGAAATCAAATCAACATGCAATAGTGACATTCTATGAACAATAACTGGTTTTTATTAAAAAAAAAAAAAGTTTTTCACAATCTTTTTCAAAATGCCCACTTGATTTCAAACTTTTGATTATCTATAGGACAGAAAATGACAATCAGTTGGTTAAGTTAGAGAAGAGTTTTCAGCTGAATCTTATGAAAACTAAACTATTAACATGTGAACATTTTCTAACTTGATCAATTTAATTTTTTTTTTCCCAATTCATGTGTACTGATATAAACATCTGAAATTTAGAGATTGTTATCCTATGCATCTTATACCATTATATGTTTTACAAATATAAGCAAGTTATACCATAGTATGTTTAGTGATATATTGGTTGCCGAGATCTATAATAACATGTTGTCTAAGGTAAAACCTAGACTAAGTCTATTTATGCATGACATTATAGAATCAGAATAAATAATTTTGAAACCACCTTGTAAGAAAAAGAATATTTAACTTTGAAATCAAAGTTTGTAAACATAAAAATATGGTCAAAGCCATATCCAAGTAGAACAGTTCAAAAATTAGCTCCTCTAAGTTGGAGCTCTAATAGACATCAAATTAGCAATTGGCTTGGTATAAAAAATGTTAGCATTTATCACTTGAATATGTTGTTTGGGTACCTAATGACAATCATTTTCTTCTTGGTTAACTAAGTGTGATTTTAAAACGCAAGCAGTCTTAATTTTAGCATTTCTTTTGACTAAGGAAATATATAAAAAATGATTTTGACTCGAGTTAAATCTAAGTCTAGTCTTGTTGTAAGTAGCATGTCTAGTTCCAATCCTCATATTCAAATATTTTAACCTAGATGTGAACTTACTCCAAGTAGTCTGGTTCTCAAGTTTTCCACCTTAATTTATTGGCTTATTGATTTTGACCCTAAAACACCCGCTTCTCAGTTAAGTCATCACTAAAGAAAGAGAACCCATGCCCAATTATACATGCCACTCTCTCTCATAGCCCATATGACAAGAGTTTACCTTTAAGACTTCTTATGTGTTTGGTATCCCGTCCACCTTGACTTACCAAAACTTATGTCTACTAAGAGATCTTGCCTTTGAGTCTTTCTTACTTATATGTATTTGGTTCATCTTGATCTATCAGAACTTCACGTTTACCAACCATTGTTGGACTTGTCTGCCAACACATGTAAACTGTCTTTGCCAAATATTTGGTAACATAGTTTGTAAAATCGCGATCCTGGATCATAGGATCATGCGATCCTAAGATTCGGAAGCACAAATTGATCCGGGATCGTGTAAAATCGATTTTTGCAGTAGGATTGCAACAGGATCAATAGGATCGATTGGATCGTAATAAGATCAGAGTAGAATTAGAGTAGGATTTATAGAAGCTCTAAGAGGTCATAATTTTTGACTCAAATTGAATCACGAGACCTATGATATATCAAATCGAAACTCGTTAAGAGATTTAAAATTAATTTTAAGATTTACCCTTAACCACCAAGTTTCAAACCCAAAAATATAAACCTTTTCACATGTTCAAAAGATTTTATCTTTTGTTATTATATTTTTTCATCTTTTTGCAAAGTTAGGATTAGAGTTTTGAAATTATTTAAACATATATTTCATTATTTTTGAGTTATTTTTTTATCAATAATATCCTGTCATGTCCCCCTAAAATGAGGAGTTCTTGGATGCATATTATCTAGTATTCTATAGATTCAACAAGTTTTTAGCAGATTATTTCCAGTGTTCATATTTGAATCAAATGATTCAGTAGCTTCTGCTGCGTACATTAGGTGCTCTGTTGACCTTTAAATTTGATTATCTTGTAAACCAAGGAACATTCTCGAGATTTAATGTGATTATTATTATTATTATGTTAATAGAAATTTTATATTGTTTCATTTTACGATATGAAATTATAAATATTATTGAGTGCTACTATGCAAAAATGATAGTTAAATTACTAGTTAATTTAAATTTGTACATATAATAATATAATCTAAGGTATTGAGGGTAAACGATTATATATGTGTGTGTGTATATATATATAATTAGTAATCTATTTATATATAAGTGAGTTTTTTTTAGATATTTGTTCTAATTATTAATTATGTTTAATAAAATTTTAATAGTTTTTGGTAGAATCGTACGATTATACCATCCAATCCCGATCGATCCGATCTTAACCCCAAATTGATTTTATATAGGATCGTGATTCTATAAATTATGTTTGGTAGATCTCAACCCACTTGGACATTTGCAAATGCTCATTAGACTTTACATATCTATAAAATGCATAGCCTCCCTTGATCCATATATATTTTTCTTACTGCACTTGCACTTATGCAAGTATCAAGAAACTCACACAGACACACTTGACAGACAACATGAGTATTACAATATAAATATAACTTTACTCTTTTGCTAAACACATAGAAACACATTAGGACCATATGGTCAAACTTGACCATTTGGAGCATGACCACACCGACAAGCACTGGCGGAGCTAGCCCGGGTGATCTACTCGGGTTGTGGCCACGAGTGGGGACGGCTACCGGAGCTAGCCTCCTATTATTTCCATTATTTTCCCTTTCTCTTCTAAAACATTATCTTTTCGCCATCAATGATTACCCGGGCTGTAGCCCGGGTAGCCATCAACGTGGCTCTGCCCGTGCCGACAAGACACCCTTTTGTGGGCTTACATAAAGGTCCAAGCATAATCTAGTTGACAGACTACAATTTAAAACATATAGTCCTACAATTGAAGGCTCCACAGCTATAAGCCCCTAGGTCATCACACATTATTATAGCATGATGTTACAAAGAAGACAAAAGTTCAAGATTATATTTGCTCCTACAGCATCACATAATTATCATATTTGTAAGTCTTCAACCTCCTCGGCTTAGGTCACCAAGCCACTGAATGCTCCTACATCCTTGAGCTCACTTTGTGTCATTAGACGAATACTATATGATGATCGTTGCGGGTTGTGAAGCCATGGGCCCTGGGCGGGAGCCCCAGTCACCCTGCACCAGGGCCAGCCCTGATGGTTGCTAATTGAGGAGAGAGCTACAATAGTAACAAATGTAAGTGCCCAAACATCTACTGTTCGAATCACAACTATGGCTCGCTACATGTCCAAAAAATCTTGGACGTGGACATGCTTGTGCTTCCAAATTCATCCGGTAGATAAATTAGAGGGAAGACCATCCACTTGCAAGATTAGTTGATCCGAGGCTTAGACATTTGGATTATAAAAATAAACAAAAGGGAAATAAAAATAATATATCAGGCAAAAAAAAAAAAAAAATGCCACAAGTATGGGCCAACCCCGGCCATTTACCAAATTTCAAATTGCAAAAGGGTTCTTTACTACAATTTACCATATTACCCATCCTAAACACAAAAAATCCCGCTTTCTCCCCTATTCTTAAACCCCTTGCCGCCCCTTGCCCTAATTCCAAGTTCGATGGCGCTCTCCAGTCTCTCGCGCTTCCTCACCTCCAGGCAAATCATCACCTCCCTTCCTCTTCCTTTTTTTTTTTCCGATCCTTTTCGACAAATTTTTGATCTTCTCGTTCGCCATCTCAACCATTGGTTTGTAAATGACCATTGATTGTTAGCTTTACTTGTTTCCCATGCTCAGAGATTTTGTTTTCTCATTTTTTTTATTACGAGTTCTTATTTGTCGTCGCATCGTCGCCAAATGAAGTTGTTCTACTCGGAGGATCTACTGATTTATTATTATTATTATTATTATTATTATTATTATTTTTGCCTGACAGTTTCAAGGATGTGAACATTTCGATATTTAGGTCAATCACGCAGTCCTATGATTCTACTTTTTTTCTTCTTGGTTATGCACTTCTCCGATGTGAATCAACGCTATAGTTATTGTTTCCTGTTTTGAACAAAGTTGGGGCACAATGCTAGCATATTAATATTCAGATAGTTGTTGAAGGAAAGATTCAAGTGTATTGCCTTTAACTGTTGACTATGTAAGTATTTTTTATTCTTATGTACTTCAGTATATAGTTTTGTAGAAGGTTCCTGTAAGTTGTTGTCTCAGGTTTGTTAACACCAAAATGCATTGTACATGGGTTGGCATGCAAGATTAGGTGATATTTTATATCGTCTATGCAGGCATATAGATGGTCATATCTGCGGATATCACAAATCCTAATTATTGGCTATTTTGGTCTCTATTCAATGGACAGAGACGCAAGCCTGATCACAAAATCTTTATTTATTTATTTTCATTTGTTGGCTAATGGTGATTGAAATTT
Organism: Kaempferia galanga; assembly: GCA_037974795.1. NCBI lineage: Eukaryota > Viridiplantae > Streptophyta > Magnoliopsida > Zingiberales > Zingiberaceae > Kaempferia > Kaempferia galanga. Next base: position 2,179,348 of record JBBPFP010000076.1, read on the forward strand.
GATGTCTGAGTATTTATTTGATTTGAAGTTTGTCAATGAAACTGGACCATTAATTGGACTCAACATTACAGTCTTTGATTTTATTTTATTTTGGGCGTAAGATGCTCTTAATTGTTAAGTTCTTATGAAACGACTTCCAATTTCAATTTGTTTGAAGGTTGCAAGTAGATAGTTGCTTTGTTACTAACATGCAAGTGCTCTTCTATAGCATGATCAATTAAAAAGAATAAACTGTTGAAGATTTATCTGGACTTTTCCTGCATAGGGTCTTTGTAATCTGTCTCAGTTTATCTATTGAATTTTTTTATGTTAATTTTCCAGAAATCTCGGTAGAATTGCTGATGTAAAGGTATCACTATGGTTGAGTTCCAAACGTGGAATTTCTACATCTGGACCTGATCTTGCAAGTGATGGTGGTGTGTTAGGTTAGAAGTTTAGTTGAATCTGTAACCTAAACAACAGCATTTCATGGACTTTGGTCTTTTATGTAGCTCGGAGCACCTCATTCAAGAGATTTACAGATTATACAATTTTCAAAGGAAAAGCTGCCATGGCACTGTCGCCAATTCTTCCAACATTCCATGAAGTAAATGTATGCTCTACTTCCTTTGGATGTGGGAATTTTATGTTTCTTGGTGTAGGTATTAGTTCCATGTGCCCTATTTATTCCTATGTCAGTCGCAGAGTTCTAAATTATATAAGAGAGGTTGTGTTATGATGACATTTTGGCCTGCAATTGCAATGAAGAAGTATGACTGGAATAGGAAGCAGGTAAATACATTTCTTATTCCTTCGGTGCATTTTTGTGGATTTCATTCAACCTTGTTTTCTGAATCACACATGTATGCTAAAACAGCTTTGCTAATTGGATGATTTCTTGTTTATAGGCCTTTGCTTTAACGCCTACTGAAGCTGGGAACTTAATTGCCTTGGGACCTGAAGAATCATGTGAATTCTTTCATGATCCTTCAAAAAATTCAAGGTTTTGGGATTGATCATATCCACCAATATAATAATTTCACTCTCTCATTTAGCTATTGAATTTTGCAGCCTTGAAGGTCAGGTGAATAAATCACTAAAAGTTTCCCCCACGGGCAATGACCAGGGATATTTCCTCAATTTGAGTAAGAAACTAGAAGTTGTTTAAGATCTGACATTTTCTTTTGATTTTGGTTATCTTCTCTTTGTTTTCTAGCATGAACATGAATTTTTAGGACATAATGTTTTATAAGAGCTGTTCTTTTTTAGCTTCTAGTTTTGTTAGAGTAAATATAAATATTTGATTATTTTTTAATTAAGGGGAATAAGTCTGTATGGTTCATACAACACACTTTAAATTATCCTTATAATTTTAGTTTTGTCTTTATAATACAACAAAGATATTTATTTGTTGAGATAATAAATAGGCAAATGATATTGTTTCAACCCAAATATCCTTCCTTCTTGTCGAGCAGCCACTTCATTGAAATCTTCACTATTGTCGAGAATATAACACGTCAAAAGGCGCTGAGAGGGTCTAGCAATGCCCCTTTGATGCTTAAGTCGCTACCTTGAGAGAAGATGGAGAGCAGATAAATTATTCTCTCAGAAAGAGCATTCCTTGCATTATGAAGCAATACCTTTTACCTTCATGTGACACGGATGCTTCTTTCCATGCTCAACCACGATCACCCCAGGATGGATACTCCTATGGGGGTATTAGATATAAAATTGTAACTATTGTATCTATGATTCAGTTGGCCAGTCCTATTCACTCGATATCCTTTGCTTTGACTACACAACCAAAATTCGTAATATATTATTTAAATCTAATTTGTTTTTGTTAACTGTTACAAATTATATGAATAAAAAGAGAAAATATAGCAATATGGTTTAAATGATTGTCTTTTCTGGATTCTACTTTGTTATTAGTAAACCATATTCTCCTAATTCGTTGATAACTTGTACAGTGGTTACAAACAAAATCAAGGGCACAAATGAGCGGTTTTCTGTTCCAGTCACTAAAGCAGAGTTTGCTGTTATTCGCACGATATTAACTGTAAGATTCTTGATATGACACAGAGCTTCTTTGGTTTATTTGGATGAAAAGTTTTCTATTTGTTTTGGTCAATTGTTAGAATTGCTATATGTTTTGGAACTAAAGATTTTTATCATTCTGTATGGTTTCCTATTGTGTTGACTTTATGTTTAATTTTTTACTGTAGATCACTATGATGTTGACTGTCTAGTCTTTTTGTATTTGAGATAGTAGCAATAGAGTCTGCATCACATTGGTTCATGCACATTTCCTTGCTCTTGAAATATAAATTAGCAAGTTATATTCTAAATGTAATAATCAAAATCCACAAAGGAAAAGAACTAGCTAAATAACAAGAAATGTATGAAGTAAATTTTTAACTAGGATGTTTACCACTTCTGATCATTTTTCCATGTGCTGATCAATGATGGTTGGTACTATTGAAAGATGGTTGTTACTATTGAAAGGTGTTCGTGTCCTCAACCAGCACATATATTGTGTTAGCACGGAAGAAGCTTATTGTGTGTGTTGTGTCAACACAATTTTAATGGCACTGTGGCAACACAATTTTAATGGCATTGTTTGAGATAGAAAGATTCTCTTATTGTGACATCCTTTTTTTGGTAGCCAATCTCAGAGAGAGGATGAAACTAAGGGTGGGGGAAAACTATATTTGAACCAAAAATTGAATCAAACTGATTGAAAAAATTAGTGTGTTTTTTTTTGGGTTTTAGGTATTTAATGTTTTCTATTTGGGGTTTGGGCAGGGTTAACTTGAGAAAAATCTAACTAAAACCATTACGAAATAGTGGATATTGTATGCTATTATATAGTGCATATTGTATGTACCCTAATAATTAAACTACATCTAAGTTCTATTTCTCCTTCCCCTTTTGGCTTTCAAGTTCCTCTTCCGCCTAACATGGTTCTATGATTGCACAAGATTGATAGATTCATCTTCACTCCTATATTGTGTACCATTGTCTCAATTGTCCGTTCTTCCCTTCCACGCCTTCTAATTGCTATAGACTTATATTTGGTAAAAAAAAAAACAAACAAAAA
>JBBPFP010000076.1:2205748-2217390 GCA_037974795.1 Kaempferia galanga
TTTAAAGCTCTGTTGCATGCCAGGTTTCTACCTATTGATCTCGAATTTAATCTAGAATCAGAGACCCACTTTAGTGATTATAGTGATGTTTTCTTGGTAGTGACGACTAAACATTCTATTTGCCAAAGATTAAAATGCACACTTTTGGATATGAAAGACAACAAGCACAATAGTCTGCTCGATAAATATAAAATGATAAGGCAATTGTCTGCCCCATTTAAACTATTGTATTCAATCATGTGGGTAATCAATCTAAATTAAAATGGCTGTTGTATAATTAATAAATTTTAAGATTTAACAAGTAAAAATACTCCAATAGTATTCAATGTTTAATCAAAAATTCATCTAGAAATAAGTAGTAGTGTCTGAAGCAGATCAAAGTTGTCTTAAGTTGATTTAAACCAATAAATAGCTTAGAAGTGTTTCTTTTATACTTCTAGAGATAGAAATAGGTGTTGATAAATTTGGCATGATTTGATATGGTTTTATTTGATTGAAATAAATTTAGGAAGGTAATTATTGGTAAGTATTGATAATTATTAGGATTAGAATATTTCCTTATTCTAGAATATTATCTATATTACCTTGTACTCTTTCTTCTGTTTAACTATGTATTGAGATTTGAATTGTATATGAATAAAAAGTAGAATTAGTCTTCCTCCATTCTCTTTTGGTGCATTGTTTTCATGGTATCAGAGCCTAGTTCTCGGTCATGAATTTCAAAGCTGCTATGGTTGGCGTAGACTCAAAATCGTTTAGATCAACTATCGGTGACAGCGCATTATCCTTGGAAGGAGGAAATCAACCAAATTCAAATATCTCGAAGTTTAAATCACCATACATAGATTCAATGAAAAAAATTACCTTGAATAAGCTCAATCTGTGGGCTTGGTGATTAATGTAAAGGGAAACTCAGACATTTGAATTCTTCGAATCATCCGATATACAAACAATGACGCTCGGAAAATTCTTCGGTGACTCCATGGCTTATTAACTCGATGGATCTGATCATTGGCAAGCTTTTCATGTTCTTACCAACAACCTATGTGAAGCCTAATCTGATATGGAGAATTATTCTCAACTGTTCGAATTAAATATTTAAATGTGGAGAATGCAGCAAGGAAACCGAGATGTTACTACCTATTACAATGAAATGATGACTATATGGTAGGAACTGGACTTATTTAAAGAAGAGGAATAGGAAAACACCAATGATGATATTCGATATAAAAAAAAGGTAGAGAGAAGCAGGGTGTTTGTGTTTTTAGTAGGTTTAAATAATGAACTTGATGAAGTTTGGGGACGAATACTTAGGAGAAAACCTCTGCCTGCCATTAGAGAAGTTTTCTCAGAGGTCCATCGAGAGGAGGCTCGATGCTAAGTGATGCTGAAAGGAATTAAAGAACCAAAAATAGTGGAGAGTGAGGGATATGCCCTTGTCACCAATGGGACCAGTTTTAAAGGTAAAAGCTAAAACTCTGGTGTGAACCATGGCACACTGCGGAAACATGTTGAAAATCCATGGCAAACCAGCAAATTATAAAAGGAAATGAGGTAGCAACTTTAAAGCTAATAATGGTGGCATTCGGGCTCTTCAAACAAGTGGTAGTGATTCTGAACAGCAATTATTAGCCTCTGAATCTCTTCCTTTCACAAAAAATTAAATAGAGCACCTGTATAAAATGTTTCAATCTCACACTATTGGAAATTCCAACTCTTGCTCTCTAGCTTAGACAGGTATATTTCCTATAACTTCTTCTTTTGCCCGCACAAATTTAAATGTTTCCCGGATATTAGATTCAGGTGACACCGACCATATGACAGGCATATCACAAGTTTTCTCATCATATACACCGTGCGCAGGGAATAAAAAGGTTAACATTGCTGATGGATCCTTTGCTACTATCGTAGAGAAAGGAACTGTTGTTGTTTTTCCTTTCCTTGTCCAGAGAAATGTTTTGCATATGCCTCATTTATCATATAATCTGTTATCCGTCAGCAAACTTACCTTTGATCTTAACTGTCGTGCTGTTTTTTTTTGTCCTCTCATTGTGAATTTTAGGATTTAATCTCGGAGAAGATGATTGACAATACTAGACAGGACAATGACTTCTACATCTTCAATGCTAGATCAACCTTCTCTAAACAAGACCTCAAGACCTGTTTCAACTCAATTTCTGTATCATGACAGAAAGATTATGTTATGGCATTATCATTTAGGACATCCAAACTTTTAATATTTAAGACATTTGTTATCTAAGTTATTTTTAAATAAAAATTCGTCATCGTTTAAATGTGAATCTTGTGAATTAGCCAAACATTAGCGCTTGGTGTTTCCATTACAACCATATAAAAAATCAGCACCATTTACTTTGATACATAGTGATGTTTGAGGTCCCTCTAGGATAGTAATATTGTTTATCATATTTATGGATTATTATACTAGAATTACTTGGTATTTCATTTGAAAAATAAATTTGATGTTGGAAGTGTGTTCATAAATTTTTATAATATGATTTAAACATAGATTAAAATTTTTCATAGTGATAATGGGAAAGAATATTTCAGTCAATTATTAGGGAATTTTTTTTAGAAGGGAATTGCTCATCTAAGTTCTTGTATTGACACTCCTCAACAAAATCGAGTGGTTGAAAGAAAAAATAAACATCTTCTCAAAGTTGCAAGAGCTATAAGTTTTCATACTAAAGTTCCAAAGTATTTTTTGGGTGAAGCGATTCTAACAGTTATTTAATAAATAGATTACCAACAAGGATACTGAATTTTCAAACTTTGATAAAAACCTTTCAGGATCATTTCCCTAACTCTCGACTCTTCACAAATATCTCCCTAAAAATTTTTGGTAGCATTGCCTTCGTTGACAATCATGACCCAAGACATTCTAAACTTGATCCAAAATCTTATAAATGCATCTTATAAATCAAAGAGGATACAAATATTTTGATCTAATTGTCTAAAAAAGTTGGTATCTATGGATGTCATATTTTTTTAGGGACAAACTTACTACGATTCTCATCTTCAGGGGAGCATAATAGGGAAGATGAATGTTGAAATAAGTCGGACTTAACCTGTTATTTCGAGGAAGAACCTAAACTTGTGTCATTTCAAAACAATGACATGACAGAAAAGAGTAACAATCAGTTCAAAGGTCTTGTTTACAGAAGGGAAGGTTGAGCTCAAAGAAAAGAAGACATTATCCATCTACAAAGACAAGAATCTGATCAGAGGCAAAATCATGAAATTATCAATGATTACTCAAACAATAGAACCCAAGGTATGTCTGAGTTAAATTACTCAAGTCAAGTTGATCTTCCTATTGCCTTAAGGAAAGGAGTTCGGTCACGCACACAACACCCACTTTTGAATTTTGTATCTATAAATATTTGTCTCCTTCCTATTGTGCTTTTGTTTCACAACTCGACAATGTTACTATTCCAAATAATATTCATGAAGCTCTAAAGATGCTTCAGTGGAAAGAAGTAATTTTTGAGGAAATGAGAACCCTACAGAAGAATTCTACTTAGGAGAAGGTTAATCTACCGTACGGTAAATCGATTGTTGGATGTAAGTGGGTATTCACCATAAAGTACATCTTAGACGATTCCCTAGAATAACGTAAACTTACGGAGTAGACTATTCTGAAACATTCTCTCTAGTGGCTAAATTGAACACTATTCGAGTCTTATTATCAGTTGCTGCAAATCTCGATTGACCACTAAATCAATTGGATGTGAAGAATGCGTTTCTAAATTGTGATTTAGAAGAAGAGGTCTATGTAGAGGTACCCCCAGGATTTTCTGATCAGTTTGGATCAATAGTGTGTAAGCTGAGAAAATCTCTCTATGAACTGAAGCAATCGCCTAGAGTATGGTTCGAGAGGCTCACAAAGTTTGTAAAAAGCCAAGGCTACATCCAAGGACAATCTGATATACTTTATTCATAAAGACATCTAAGAAAGACAAGATCTTTGTGCTGATTGTGTATGTCGATGACATAATCTTGACTGGAGATGATATAGAAGAGATGGGCAGATCGAAAGCAAACCTAGCTAAGGAATTCGAGATTAAAGACTTGGGTCAGCTAGAAAGTATATTCTTGATCTCTTAAAGGAAATTGGGATAAGTGGGTGCAGGACAACAGATACTCCAATTGAAGTGAACGCAAAGCTAGGAGATATAAAAAATAGTACTCTAGTAGACTCAATAAGATATCAAAGCCTTGTTGGGAGACTAATTTCCTTGTCTCATACTCGTTCAGACATTGCTTTCGCAGTGAGCATGATCAGTCAATTCATGCATTCTCCATACGAAGAACATCTAGATGCAGTGTATCAAATCCTAAGGTATTTAAAATGAATACTTGGAAAGGGACTTTTCTTTGAAAAGTATGAGAAACGAGACATTGAAGTATATACAGACGCAGATTGGGCTTTGTTACTGATCGAAGGTCAACTTCAGGATACTGCACATTTATGTGGGGCAACGTGGTAACTTGGAGAAGTAAGAAGCAAAATGTTGTAGCTAGAAGCAGTGCAGAGGCTGAGTTTGGAGCAATGACTCGAGGAGTATGTGAGATTCTTTGGCTAAAGAGAGTTTTGGTTAAACTAAAGAGACCAATAAACCTTCCTATGAAGCTATATTGTGATAACAAAGTAGCAATCAGTATTGTTCATAATCCAATTCTACATGATAGAACAAAACACATTGAAATTGATAAACACTTTATTAAAGAGAAGTTGGAAGACGGAGCAATTTGCACTCCATTTGTTCTAACAATGCTACAAGTTGCAGATGTTTTGGCCAAGATAAATCTTTGAAACACAAGTTAATAAGTTGTGCATGATGAACATTTTTGCACCAACTTGAGGGGGAGTGTTGATAAATTAGGCATGATTTGATATGGTGTTATTTGATTGAAATAAATTTAGGAAGGTAATTATTTGTAATTATTGATAATTATTAGGATTAGAATATTTCCTTATTCTATTTCCTTATTTTAGAATATTATCTTGTACTCTTTCTTCTATTTAACTATGTATTGAGATTTGAATTGTATATGAATAAAAAGTAGATTTTAGTCTTCCTCCTTCGTTCTCTTTTGATGCATTATTTTCAATAGGTAATACTATGTCTATGTTATTTTAATGCAAGGGTAACATGTAGTTGTAATGGGTCGCATCTTGACATAAGATCCAATGTAATTTTTGAGTAGTTCTCGGATAGTGCCTGTGTTTTTTTTTGGCTCAGCTTCTACCAACTTGCATTTCAGATGAAGTTAGTAAGGCATATTTGCCTTGTTTTAGACAATTGTTTGAGAAGCTATTATCTTTGGTAGCCAAATTGCATACTTTATGTTGCCTCTTGCGGACAAAGGATATTTTGGATATTCATGTCTAAGTATGAGAATCAAAAAAGTTTTTTTCAACTAATGTCTCATTGATCCTGCATTATGAAATATGTCAGAAATTCAGACTACATGTAGATAGTTGACAATGCTTTCACTACTTTTCATTGCAGTTATGCTGGCAAATCAACCAGTTGATCTCTTACTTTTACCTGGTAATCCTGCATGTCTTATTTTCTAACATCTAAAATATGTTTCAGTTTCATCTTTTCAATTTCAATATGCAGGGCTTGCATTTGATAGACAAGGAAGACGTCTAGGTCGTGGTGGAGGGTATGATTCTATCTTTTGTCATTTTAATTTTCTACTAATTGACTCAACTTAATCAGAATGGTTGCTGAATAACTTGCTTGTCATGCTCCTCATTTTTAAGTTTTCTGTTTTAATAATTCAGTTTTATTGCATGCCCAATATGCTGGGAAGACCAAGTTTGTTACTTATGCCTAAATGCATAATGCTTTGAAGAGTTAACCTTAAGTGAATGGAGATCCTGGAGACTTAAAAAAGTCGATGATACTGTAGATTTGAGCGCAAGGTGATTGGAATTAGGAACTCCTGTCTTGTTATGCCTAGTTGTGCACCTCTGGACCTCTTGGAATTTACACTCTTTCTGCATGTCTTTGGAGATGATCCGTAGTTGTCTGTCATTCACAACCTGCTTACATGCATGAAGAGTTTTCCCTGTTCTAGTTTCAGGTGCTCAAAATCTTCACATCTCCACGGTAATGATTCATCTTCAATACTTGAATGTTTTTGAAAAATGGATGCCATAATTTTTTGAGTCACCTATTCACCATATCTTTAGGTCTTAATTTTTAACAAATAGGGCCATCACACACCTATGGGATCTCACCAATCCAATTCCAAGCATATGTCGCAAGGTTCTTTGATCTTTAGCAGTCAAAGACTTTGAACAATTTTTCACATATGGCAACATCAACTTCACACTTCATGAATTAAGTGCAGTAGTGAATGTTACATATTGAACTGAAGCATATGAGAGAGTTTTGAAATCTTTGCATCTGTAATCCTGACTGGGTTGCTGGCAGACGGGAATGGTTGATTGTTTGCCACATAAGATGATATCAATTTGGACAAACTACACCCTTGAGCTTAGAACAGAATGCATCCGTATAAAAAGCCTGCTCAAGAGGATGAACTGGAGCTTCAGCAGGCAAAAGTAAATGGATGGAAAATCTGACTGAGAGATAAATTTGTTATGACATTAACAGGTTAGCATTGATTTGTTGAAACTAAAAAGCGAGGATAAATTTTATAGTAGTAAAGGCAGGGATGCTATAGCAAATAATCTTCTTAAAATTTTCTATATATGAAGTTTATAGAATGCAAGTTAATTAGGGAAAAAACAAATGGCACACCTTTTTTTCATTATCTTCAAAATGGCACCCCAAGTTGCGAAAATATCAAAGAGACATCTCATCCCTAAATTTCTTCCCCAATTGCCCCTTTTATCAGGCCAGTCCAACAATTGTAACTTACGTGCCTGCCTCTCATATAAACCAGATGGTCTTCATGATGCAACACGTTAACCAAATTGGTATATCACGTAGCACTTTTGATTAAAACTGCTACATGGATTTACACTCACTTGTTTGGTCATTGAATTGTGTTTTTTGGACCATGGAGAGTTGTAAGATGCATTCGTTTTTCACGCTTGATTAGATTTGCATCATGTAGCAGTTTAGGCCAAAAATGCTACATGGACCTAGATTGATCTGGCTTTGTGTTCCATGAGCCCTAGGGATGATCAGATTCGCATCATCTAACAGTTGATAAATGTAGCAGCTTTGGGTTGGGTTGATTTTTCTACGCAACCTGCTTGTGTTACAAATGTTGGACCGGGCAGGTAAAGAGGGGCAATTGGGGAAGAAATTTAGGGATGTGGTATCCTTTTTAATATTTCCGCAACATGGAGCACCCATTGACGATAATGAATAAAGGGAGCCCTTTTTGATTTTTAATCAATTAATTATATTTCTTAGGATATAACTCTGTAGAGGTAAATACTCCATTATTCTTCGTGTGAGATTTCCCTTACCAACCATGAACTTTTTATATTAACAGTTCTATTTTATTTATTGTTGCGACATTCATATTGCCACCTTAACATCACATTTAGTCAGAAGCCAAATCCATCCGTACCTTCTTTTCTCACCAGATCAATCATATGAAGTCTATCTTAAGAACTATATTCTCAACATACGATATACTATTTACTTTTATTTGTATGGCATGATCTACATTTTGTGCATGCTGCAGTTACTATGATGTTTTCCTGAAGAAATATGAAGAGCTCGCTAATCAGCGAAAATGGAAACAGCCACTTCGAGGTAACCTCATATCATGTTTGCCATCAATTCTGGTAAAGAAACCATTCCATTTCCATGTTGTTGAAATGCCTAATATTATTGACAAGATGCAATAACCTGGTATAATTTATCAATGTGGATTTTTCCCTTATTATTGCTTTGCACTGCGATTTGATCTATGGCAAAGGTCAAGTTGCATGGATAGGGATTGCATTGTGTAAAGTACTCACTAAATTTTGCTCCCCTATCTGAGTCTGATCATGATGTAGCTAACCAAACTGACGAGCATCTCGGAACACGAATGTGATTGAAGGTCTTGTTCTTCTAGTTGAGCATAACTCACAGTTAGCCAAACTGATGGGTGCCTGAGAATGCTACAAAGTCCACCAAATTCAAAGATGGTTTAGCTCTGAGATGGGTATTTAAGTCTAATCTTACTGATATTGTACTCAACTAAATTATACGCAGGTCTACCCCAAAGCACAGGTTGATTGTGTCTTCCCTATGCATATGGACTACTCAAAACCCCTCTTCATAGTATAGTTATATTGATACCCATTAAAGTGTTCTATTGATTTTTATTATTTCTTACTTGGCTCCTTGCAGTAGCACTTGCATACTCCGTGCAAATTCTCGAGGAGAACGTGATACCAATGTCCCCAACTGACATTCCAGTTGATGCCCTTGTTACAGCAAATGGGGTGATTGCAATCAGCTCTTCTGCGAGGGAGAGGTTGTAACTAAATTTTCTTATTCCATTATGTTACCTAAACAAGTGTGTGTTTCTTTCTCATTAGCTTAATCTTCTGCTGTGTATCAAACATACACCAATTTAATTTCTCGCTGTTACAATTAGTTTAAGAAGCTAGTTTAAGGCTGATAGTAAGTGACGCATTGTTCGCTGCTTTGCAGTTCCCTTTCTATGTAGTTGAATTTTCCATGCAGCGATGTGATAAAATGATAATTGTCAATAAAGTAATCTTCTTGTGTATTCTTGACAGTCTTATGAATATGAAGCTACCCAATACTTAAAGAAGGCCACTGACTAGTATGATCGGATTGGATCTCTTGATTGCACCCACCAGCCCCACCAGCTGATTCAAGTCAACTTGTTTTTCAGTTGACTAGATTTGGTTCACTTTAGCCCTGAATCTGCTTGGTTGTCTATATGTCTGAGTTGATGCCAAGATTTGCTTGTCTGACTAGATTTGCTTCACATGCCTACTTGATGCCTGAGTTGATTGAACCAATGGCTCAACCGATATGAGCCACTCGAGTTGTACGTCCAACCCAAAGACACGATTCAAAGAAATTTTTTTTTGTCATCTTATTAAAATGTAGTCGCCTTCCTCTAATCAATCACGTACCGGCGATTCAATTTCTCTAATCAATCATATCTCGATGTGGACCACACAGAACAGTTGGTCTTTGTGGACAACTCATGTCTCGATGAAAGTCACCTTGGAAAGCAGTGGATTAGCAGGATATAATTCTTTTCACAGGTGGTCCAGACCAGCACAGTCCCTTCCTTCAGGTTCTCCACTGATTAGAACTGAAAGGATAAATCCCCAATTCAGCCTCTGGCCATCAGACATCACCAACAACTTCCCCTAATTCTGACACAGTCCTCTTCTCCTCCCTAGTATTCTTCTCAAATGGAAAAGACATGCCCAGAGGTTGACCTGCAAGACTGGGAGATTCTCCCAGACAGCAACAGCTTGTTTCAAGAACTGAGCAGCCATGGCACCAAACAGCCTGAGCTTCACAATCAACCTGTAGCCAATACTGGCTACTTCTTAATGAAGGTGGAGAATCCTGCAGTAATTCCGGCAGAGGAGATGCACACAGATGAAGAAGATGAATACAAAGCCATGGTGGAGGAGGAAAAGAAGGATCACACAGGATCTGAAGTGAAAGGTAAGGACTTTGGCTGTAACTGGAGATTGACAGGTATTGGGGCAGCAGTTGCTGCTACTGTTTGTATCTTAATATTCGGCAGCAGTGGCCGACAGCACCAGAAACAGCTGCAGAAACAGAAGATCCAGTTCAAGATCTATGCAGATGACAAGGCAGGCACTGTTTATCAATTCGTTTGTGGTTGCTGATGACAATTAAGTTTTTTTATGGATCTTAAAAGGTTTGTTGTGTGGTCATCGCAGAGGATGAAAGAGACGGTGCAACAGGCGAGAAGGCTGAACCAGGCACTGTCAGCTGTGAGGGGAGCTCCGATGTACAGGGCTGGCATTTCTTTTGAAGGATATTGTGCAAATGGCTGATTTTGATCAGTGTCATCTTGTGAATGAGCAAGTCCAATGAACAGGTTGGACTTGGGAAATAACTCATATTAATTTGTATTGTACAGAAAATAGAGAAATTTGGCTCTGTTTTTTCTTTGATTAATATTAGTTTACTCACGCTATAAATCTGATTCTCAGTTTAATTCTCTACCTTTGGCTTGAGTTTGTGTCATTAATTTGGTTGCAAACTTAAGTAATTCATCACCTTTAAAGTTTACTTCTCTACACTACTCTAAGAGTTCTAAAATATTGAAGGTTCATTTGGTCTTCGAATGAATTTATGTAGGTAAAGCTATTGATTTGGGGAAGACAATTATATATAAATGGAAGGGGTGTCTCCATTTCCATCCTATCGTCCCATTGTGTCCAGCAACCATGTGAGGATTTCTTCAAGGTGGTACGATAGTTAAGATATGAAAGATTATTACATAACGTCTTAAGGTCGAAACTTGGTGCGTCCAAACATATATCTATCCCATGTCTTAACTATTTGCACTAATAACTAGTAGTCACCCATAATTTACCTCCACCGTGTTGGCCTAGAGACGGGCTAGTGGGGGCGCTGGGGGCGAGTGCCACATCTTATGTGAAGAACCTTTGATCTGGTGAGGTTGTGAAGCCCATGTGAAGGATGACGTGGAGGCCAACAAAGTGCCACGTGGTGCGCAAAGGGAAGCCAGCCTGGCGCCACGTGGCAAAACACATGGTGAGGTAGACCATCTCGCTTAGTGGGTGAGATCTCCTAAGTGAGCCTAAGTCTTCTCACTAGAACGGACGACCGAATAGGCACGGGACCTGGCGGCCGGACGGACGAACGTCCAGGTATGTCCAGTTAGCCAACATTTACCCATCTGTTCAGTCAGATCAATACTTCAGTTCAGTGCCTCAGCGATCCAGGCGGGACGAACCAGATGGTTCAGACAAGACCTCATCCGGGCGGCCAGATACGTCCGATCGGTCGGCACGACTCTGATATCTGACTACTTGGGTCAGACACTCATATCTCAGCCATCTAACCAATGACAAACATAGACCTTTGGAGATCATACCTTCAAAGAACAGATCTCCAGAAGTATCCCCGAACGTGCAAGCAATTCAGCCAATCCAGACCTTCAACCATTCCCAGCAGAAACTACAGAATGGCCTGAAAGCCCTGCTCGGCTAGCCAGATACTCAAGCTCCGCCCGCTCACTCGGTACGACATGCCCGACCGTGGTCAGGCAACAGACTGCCGTGTACGAAACATGACACAGATCTCTGACACGCGTCGTGAGGCAATGTACCCGATGCAGCCAGGCGTCTGAGCCTACGTGGCAGCTCACCATTGGTCGGCGCCACACGTGGTCACCCTTCATTGGTTAAAACACGTCATCGCACGTGCTAGATGATGGGAGCCAGCTATAAATAGGGGTCCTCGGTACTCGTGACAGGTAACAAACAAAAGTGAGTGCATATCTTTCCTAAAGTAGTGCATTCCTAAATACCTTACACAGTTCTTTTACTGTTCGTTCGGTTGGGATCGTTGCTGACTTGAGCGTCGGAGTACCAAACAAGAGGACCCCGTCCCCTGTTTGGTGGCTAACGCTCTGTTGGT
>JBBPFP010000076.1:2322924-2336931 GCA_037974795.1 Kaempferia galanga
CTTACTTGCTTTGTTACGTAAGCTTTCGGAACTCATTCTTTGACTTACTTTTGTTAACAAGTATATGTAAGATTTGTTCGTTGAATCCGATTGATATCCAAGACCAGACTTATTGTACTTGGCCTTTCGTGATCCGAGTATCATGTTAAGGTTCTTGAATCCTAAAGTGAATCTTTCTAACATTCCCTTAGTCTCTCAACTTTTCTTTCAATATCGAATTCTTCGCCTTAAGTCTTGCAACTTGATTTGGGTTTCCATTTTGAACATGGTTATTTGAAGGATTCAAGTTGACTTGATCCTTAAGGTGGTTAACTTCCTTAAGTAGCAAGTTAATCTCATCCTCAAACTTAGTCAATTTTTTAAACAAACATTTAATTATTTTAAGCATTTGAAATTCTGAAAGGGAAGCTATCTCATCTAGTCCTTCTAAAATGAATACAAACCCGTGTCTTCTCTCGGACTCAAAATTAGACTCAGATTCGGACTCCTCGTTTTTGCCATAAGTGCCAAGAGGTTTGACTATTTTAGTTCCTCCACATCCGACTCTTCCAAAGACGATTCATCCCAAATAGCCTTAAACATTTTTCTTCTTCTTAAAGACTTGGGCTTCTCCTCTTTTAGGTTAGGGCACTCATGTTTGTAGTGATTCTTTTTATTACACCCGTAGCACATTACCTTAGATTTTAGTGTGTTTGAGGTGTTCTGTACTTTCTTCAGATTTCTTTTGGTGAACTTTTTTTTAATAAACATCTTTCATACTGTGTTTACCATTTCCTCTTTGTTGTTCGAATCTGAGTTTGACTCACTCTCAGATTCTTATTTCAGTCTAAACTTATATCAGCCTCCTTGCTTTTGATTTGACTTACATACAAGGCTATACCCTTCTCGGTTTGACTAGAGGTAGTCTACTCATGTAATTCTAACTCATAAAATAATTAGTCTAATTTAATAATAGAAAGATCTTTCGAAACCTTATAGGCATCTACCATAGATGCCCATAATGCATTTTGAGGGAAAGAGTTTAAAGTGTATCTTGTTATGTCCTAATTTTCAAGTTGGTAAACGATGAGATGGAGCTCATTGATGATGTCTTTGATTATTGCGTGTAGTTGAGTCACGATTTCTCCATTTTAACATTTCAGTATTGAATAACTTATTTAAAAGTGGATCTTGTTTAGTTACATTTGAGTCGTTGGTTCCTCTATCCAATTTGACTAGTCGGTCCCACAATTCTTTAGAGTTGTCGAATAGACCAACTCGGTTGAGCTCCTCCTTGATTAGGTCGCATTAGAGTGCGTTCATTGACTTGTAGTCGATTTGGACATTCCTTTTCATTTCAGGATTCCACTTTTCCAAGGCTAGTGGTTCTCCTTGTTCGATTGGTGATGAGAATCCCTTTATGATTGTGAACCACATATCGATGTCAGATTTGAGGAAGCACTCCATCCTCCGTTTTAAGTAATTGAAGTCTTTTCTATTGAATAGTGGAGGATGGACTATGTTGTATCCTTTTTGGTGAGACGTTGACAGTTTTGCAATAGGAGATAAACCAAAAAAATTTTCCAAGTGTCTGGGGATTAGTAGTGTAAGATAGAAGAAATAATGTTATAGAAAAATGAAAACTTTTTCAAAAAATAGAAAAGATTTTAAAAAGCCTGAAAACCCGTTAAGCTATTTCAGAGCAAACCTTACTTTAATATCAACTGTAGGACCCAAAAAGTTAACTTTTTCATTTTAAATCTTTCAAAAAACTTCTCAAGTATGTAGCAAAATAAAATAAAAAAATAAAAGACAAAAGATAAATTCCTTTTTTACTTGGTTCATAATCCAACGACTATTATTCCAAAGCCTATAATTCTTGATCTTTTCTAATGGGCAATCACTAAAATAAACTCGTACAAGAATGAGGTGTATAGTAATACTACTATCACCTTTAAGAGTAATGCAAGTACAATAACTAAATATATCAACAAATAAGAGTAGAGATGAAGCGTAGTTGTTAGTGAACCTTCCGGCGTCGTAGGAGTAGAACTTGCACGAAGAGCAGTAGTAGCGAGATGAAGCAGTGAATAGAGAACAAGTTTCGAGCAGCGAAGTACCTCTCGGCTCTATCATGAGGCTCTTTTTATAGCCAAACTCCAACCAATCAAATTTTGCTGATTCAACTAGCATTCCGAAATTGCCACTATTCCATTGACTAATCCCACTAATTCATCGATGTAACATAATGAATCTGTCCAGGTTGTCATCCAGCTTCATGATCTGATCCACCATGAAATCTGTTTGATTTGTCAACTAAACCTTCTTATTCATCAATGGAACACAAACCTCCCTTTCCGATTGATCGAGCTGATCGAATCCAATCTCCTTGGAATTAGTTGATCCATCGGCTAATAAAGTCTATCCATCGATGGAGCCCTTTTATCTTTTATTCTCTAATTCGATCTGATCTAATCTCTAATCCGTCAACTGTCCATTTGATCCGTTAACGGAACATGTTTTTCCTTTTGTGCTCTGATTCAGATCAGAACTATTCTGGATTTTGAAGGATTCATCGACTCATTCAATTTATCCGTCTACTAATCCTTTAGTAAATTTCAGAACTTTTCTTCTCTACGAAACAGAGTTAGTACAGCCACTATATAATAATATAAGTCCTACAAAATAGATTTAGATTAATATACATGAATAATATGCTAATTAGGACTGTCTTGATCTTAACTTAAAAATCTCCTTACTTCTTCAGTTGGATCAGTGCATAAGGTTTGCCCCTATTAAACACGACCTCATTGCATTTATTACAGGAGCTTACCTTAACTCATCTGCCAAACATCGGGTCCTTTAAATCTGTTTAGACTTTAATTGTTTAGCTTGCTAGGGTTTCCACTTGATTCAATATTGGGTCCTCTAGACTCATCGAATCCATCTGCCAAATGTTAGGTCCACTTGACCCATCTAGACTTCCTACCTGATTTTCACGATCTACTAAGACTTTCCTTATCTAATATGGGATCCAACTAACCTACTACGACTTTCCAAGTTGAGCATCCTATACACTTGATCAATTTATCAGATAACAACCAGACTTCACTTAAACCTTTGATAATATCAAAACATAGGTTTAATTTTGGTGCTCCCTGCACCAACATGATATACCCTGCGAAAGATTTAAACCCTCGTTACTTGTGAGTTCGACCTACCTCTTACCATCACATCGTGCCCGGGGAAACATCTTGCACACTCAACGATTACAGTTACGTTGTTGATTTAATGAGGATGATTGAACAATTATTTCATCGCATATTGGAAAAACAAGGAGGATGATTGAACAAGTGACATCAAACCAAATCATTGTTGATTTAATTCCCTCATAATTAGAGTTGCCTCTACTATCTACCAATGCCTGCCACCTGTCTCTACAGAAGATGTTGGATGTTAATCTTGCAAGGGAAAAGATGGATTAATTGTTGCTAGGGATGACATGCTTAAATCCATGTACAAGAGGAATGAGGATAAGAATTTTGTGTGTTATATAATCATCTTTTTTCCATTGGAGAAATGTTGGTCAAAACTAATACGAGGCCCCAAGAGCCTAAACATGAACCAGAGTTAATGCCAATGATTGTAATATGGTTCTTGGGCTAAAAAAATAGTTATAATAGTTTTATCTGAAATTGGACATATAAACATGCCTTATGGATCTCTCTATTTATGATCATATTGATAACCTAATATCTAAATTTATATTAATTATGTTTATATTCACTTGAATCCTAAGTTTTTAGGAAATACATATACCCTTGTTTGTACTCAGTCCTTACGAAGCATACACTTTTGACTAAATCTTAAATCCTAGGACTATTTGTTGGCTTGATTAGGTATCCCTTTTAACACTTACTAGAGTTAGATATGTATACATTTAATTCATATTTTGATAATTATTTTTAGTTGTCTTTTACTTGCAAGCTTATATGTAGATTTAGGGAAGGCAAAAGCATCTCATACTCTCAATTCAAATTGCATGCACATAAAAAGGAAGAGCTCCTTAGTGATCTAATAGATCCGCAACATACCTTTATATTCTAGTTCTCAATATATGCTTTGTTTATTTATGGTTACTATCTTTAAAAAAGTAAAGCTGCTGATCTAATAGATTTGTAACGGACCTTTATATTCTAGTTCTTAATACATGTCTCTGGTTTATGGTCGACATCACAAGACACTTAGTGTATTTTATGAAGAAGTTAGATGTTCTTTTTTCAGATTTGGAAGTTTATAAGATCTAAAAAGTAAAGATCTTCTGATCCACAAATTGTGGCACCTGAGGAGGTCTGCCCACATGGCAGTTAACCCTGTCAACAAGATGTTTATTCATCAAATAGTTGCTTGTTTCTCCATCTACGAGAAGAGGTTGAGAATAACATTTTCACAATCTTGTAATAATGTCATATCCAAGAGAAAACTTAGACATGAGGAAACCTGTGAAAATTTCCATGTGCAACTTTGATCTTTCATCAGGACAAATTAATGTCGATATCAACAAGATCACAAGGTCATAATGCTTCACTATTTTGAATGCCGCTTCTTAGAGAGATTCTTCACCATGCCCTTGAAGATTTTCCAAAACCACACTACATTCATCACTGCAATAATAGGAGGTGCTGTCAGAAGGCTGTAGAGCCCCAGGGGAAACATTGTTCTTACCTGTAAACCAAATATTGAGAATTTTAGACTGGAGCCGAAGAGAATATGTTCACCTAGCTTGTAGAATAATTTTTTTTAATTCTTCCAAACTTCAAATTATGTATGATATCTGAAAAATCATCAATTGGGAAAAAGCTTCTAGAACTAAATGATAAAGTGTGTGTAGAGAATGTATTTGAATGAACGATCTCTTTCTCAAAGGAATTATCTAATGTTACCGAGAGTCTGAAGTTTTTTTTTTTTTTTTTCTTATTGCGCAAAACAGTTATAAGTCTTCTGTAGAAGACAAACAAAACCATAATTTATCGTACCTTCAGAAGCAAAGTTGCTTGTGCATTTTCAAGTGCCACTTTGATAAAAATTTCCAGCAAAACAATGAACTAATGATGTCCACACCAAATAAGTTCATCATGGATAATAACACTATTTTCTTAATATCCAGAGCAATTTTTTTTTCTGAAAACTAAAAACAACAAGTTTGACCAGATTTAGAGATTATTGTAATGCAACTGCTAGTTGCTGCCTTGCCTTGCATCAGCAATGTTTTTAAAGCTTTTAAGTCAAACCAATTGGCCAAAAAATGGTATAAAAATATTGACATGATTTGGCAAAAAAAAAAAAACAAAAACAAAAAAGCCTAACATACTACTGAGTACTGATCTATATAGTTTTACTCCCTGCAGCATACCTGGTCAAAATAAAGAAAGATATGTGTGAAGAAGTAGATGAACAATAGGATCCGGGCAACCTACAAGAAGAGAAACTTAACAGGTCAAAAAGAATAAAAGCTAACATGATTTGCCAAAGTCACGCAACAGACAAAACGTAATTAAGATAGCTCATTTGACATTATGCATCAATCTATTGATAGATTAGCTTACTCCACATACGTGTGGAAATTTGATTCTAACAAAAGAATATCCATACACTTTCCAAATAAGAATGTCATAGTCCAATATGATCTAGTGAATATGAAAGAGAGCATGTGATTAATATCAAGATTATTACTGGCTTCATCATTGCACATTGGATATAAAGCAATCAAAATGAGAAGTCATACCATGAAACTTTAGAAAAAAACTTATTAAGAAAATAAGAGATAATATATACTTATGAGAATCAATATCTTTTCATGCCAGGAAGGTGTATCATATAAACTATTTATTTAATTAGACAGCTAAAAATTTAAAAGAAGGATTTACACTTTTTTTATTAACTTAGAAATTGCCAGAAAAGTACATTAATTTCAGAAAGGAAAATAATTTCCAATACTTATTAATGTGATAAAAAAATAAATGTATGATAATGTAGCTGTTGATGTTAGAGTTGGTGATAGTGTGACAAATAATTTTTTTCTATAGATGTAGGTTTGCAACAAAAATCTCTATCTCCTTTGTTAGTATTAGACGAATTAATATTGATCATATTCAAGATAAATCTTCTATATTTTAGTAAACAATATTGGGTTAATTGATGGGAGAATAAGTAAACCAAATTCAATGATGGAATTGTAGAGAAAATCTTTACAAACTAGAGATTTCAATACAAACAAAAAATTGAAAACATGAAATTTAATTTTATTTATAATTTTTTTTATGGACTGGATAAAAATATAAAATAGATGGACATGAAAATCATGTAACTAAGAGTTGGGTTTATTATTCAACAAGGAGCTATTAACATATATCTCATTAAGAAGATGAAAAATGCGTGGTCAAATAGAAGAGCCTCCTGAACCTTATGTAATTGTGAAGTGCTCCTTAAGTTACTTCTATAATCTTATGTAACTGTGGAGAGCCCCGTAAATTTATTTCATATCATTCTTTTGTCAAAATTATGAATGATATAGTCACATGATATCACTTAATTCTCAAAAGATTCCAGCCATCTACAAGGATCTTCACAACTGAAAATGTACATATAGACACTACACAAGTACATAATAAAAAATTATCTAACTCCTTTTTGTTGTCACCTTAGCATTTTTCTTACAACAATCAAAAGAACATATAGGAGGTATTGAATTACCAGCCACCCGAAGAAAAGAGCTACACCGTTGTAAACATATATATTTGAATTCTTCTGTCCAGCAATATCCAAGTACCTGCAGAAAAAAATTCTTGTCAAAAATGTCAAATACAACAGATGCCAAAAGGCAAACTTCTCAAGCATACCATCTAAGGTTCACAAATGGTGTGGTAGCCTCAGTGAACAAAACCATGAGTATATAAATGTGTGCTTGGCCACTAATCAGTGCAAGGGAGATTGCATACAGGGAAAGTCCATGATGCAAAACCTGAAATGATGTCATAAATTAGCAATCTCATATAGACAAGTACTTAAGTACCACAGGTTTGAATTATTCAGATAAGACATACATATTCTTTGCCACCTAATGATGGAAAAAGCCATAGGATCATTGCCAAATCTGAAAGGAAATAACCAAGTGATATCTGTATGAAACAAAATCACTGTGAAAAGAAGTGACTGTATAGATAGAGGATTAAACAATCTAGTCACTAGATAAGATAGTCTATTCAATAAGCAACTTGCTAACAAAAAATCAATCTCCTTTTCAAGTTTAGATGCAAGTTGCAGATATGTCTAATTGAACTCAAGATATTGAAAGCTCAACTAAGATTTACGATGACAGATTAAATTCAAGATAAAACAAGCAAAATAAAAGGATTTCCAATTAGGCATTACATATCTTCCTTTGATTGTCTATTTAGAAAAACAAAAATGAAAACATTGTCTAAAGTGGAACCATCATGAGGAACATTCCTGGTGTTGAAGCAATCATGCCAAGTGGTTTGAGTCTGACCATATGAATTTTGATGTGTTTGGGAAAGATTTATAATTAGATTTATTGTGTTTATTATATTGTGTGTCAAGTGTGCAAGTGTAGCATATTTGATATTTACATTGTAGGAGCAATGGTTGAAGGTCAAGTGGATCAAAGTTAACCCAACATTTGGTAGAAAAGGAAAGATGAACAAGCGTTGACAAATGAAAAAAGTCTAAGTGGGTCAAGGTCAATTAAACATTTGGTAGTACAAGGAGTTGGAAGACAAGAAAACATAATAGGTCGAGGTCGATTGGATACTTGGTTGATGATGAAGACTTTTGGCAAACAAGAAACCTGGTTGGTAAATCAATTGGATACTTGTCATGCAAGAAGTCCCAGAGAAAAAACTCTTGGCATTGACTTGTGAAAAACTATGAGTGACATATTTTGGGCGTGAGTAGTTTTCTTACTTAGGATCAAAATCAAAGAGTCACTTGACTATGAGTTACATGATATGTCTAGTCGATTAGAGAGTTGACTAAATGCTGAAAACTCACAATATAAAGCATTGATTCAACTAAGTTACACTTTAGCTCGATTGAAACTAAGTCAGTCAATTGAAACCAAGCCAGTCAACCGATAATTTTAAATTCAAATTATTGTAACTATTAAAAGGGATATTGTCCAAAGAAGTTGGCAAGTATGACTAAGAGTCGACACATGATCTATTTGTCAAAAAATGATGAAATAATCATAAGAAGATTCAATCACGGATAAATTTAGATAATTTGTCAATATCCTAGTCACCAAAAGAAATGATCACAATCCAAGAGAACTGATCTTGAGTTGATCTAGGTTAGTCAACTGACAATGTAGTCACTAGTAAAACTCTCAAGAGCCAAGTGAACCGATTGTGATCTAGGCAATACAATCGAAACCATGATGAATGTTGATCTAGAATAGTCAATTGAAATACAATTGAGTCAATTGAAGGTACAAACATTTGTATGATGGCAAGGATTGAGTCCACCAATAGAGTTCCAAGGATAGTGGATAAGATGACTAAGTAGATACTTCAAATTAGACAACATTTGTATCATGTATTATATCTATATACGAGCTAAATGTTCAGCTATCACTCAAGCACATGAGCAGAAGATGAGAGTCGCAGAGATAATGATGTTAAGGTGGATGTGCCGATATACGAGAATAGATAAAAAAAATAATAACAGAAAGTTAGAATTGAGCCTATTGAGAGAAAACTATAAACATCTACTTAGATGACAAAAAGAGATATAAAACTATGATAAATACACACATTAAACAAACAAGAAAAAGACAAAGAAGACTTATTTAGCAATGAAAAACCAAGATAAAATTTATTTAAATATAGATGATGATAGGAGGTAAAGCCCAATGGTGTAGAAGCAACTATATAGCCAACCACACCTAGTGGGATAAGGCTTGTTTGTTCTACTAAGATCTACATAGTGTGATTCTCAACTATTTATAATGATTCTTTCATTATTGTCTAGTTTTCATAGTTTTTGCTTTAGTATTTCTATTGTTTTTCACTTCTATTTCTTGATCTTCAGGTATTTACCTTCAAGTTCTATATTTCTAGAATCTTTATTATTGCCCTTATTTTATTATTTTCTATATAGTTTTTGTAAAAGGTTTCTCTACCTTCAAAAGGTTTTTGAGAAATAAATATTAGAATTTTTGTGGGTTGACTCATCTTAGAGTCCACATGAGATAGAGTAAAAATTGAGGATTCCCAATCATGTAAAATTCTCAAGTTTTATTTCTTCATTATTTCTTTGTCTCATTTCACTTATTATTTTCACTGTATTAATTATATTCTATAGTGCTAATAACTAAAATACATCTAATATTGCCGCTGTGATTAAATTTCACCTATACTCATGTCACTTGAAAGCGATTTTCTTTTCAACTATGCATTTTCACTAAGAAAAATTCTAAATTGTTTTTACTGCATTATTCAATCCCCTCTAGTGCCATACATGATCTTATGCCTAATACATATCTAAAAGAAAGTTTGTCAAGAGATGTCAATAAATAACTCAATTATCAGAATCAATAATGTTAGTTAAAGTGAAAATCAAAGTGTTTAATAGGAAACATTTGCCATACAAAAATCTAATAACAAAGTAGGAATGAGTGCACATTTTGCAACTCTTTACAAATAGGAAATAACATGGAGGATTGAATTATATATGCTTTAAATCTCTGTTTAACTGATAGTTGTTGCAATCAATTCATAGACAATGAGACACACAAACTACATAGGGTCATATAACATGATCAATACTTGTTAAAAAAATTACCCTCAAACAATACCTTTTATAACTTAGGAAGAGTCATATATGCTAAAGGAGTGAAATTTTGAAGCTCCACTTTTTACAATTATAGAGGTGTTATAGTCCTTATTCAAAAATATCAAGAAAGAAAATATAGATCAAAAATGATTTGAGTTTGAAAGAAAACAAAGCTCGATGAGGTAAAAATCTTTCCCGGCTATTTAAATGATTCCATTGATCACAGTACAATATGCCAATGGATATGTGAGCTCAAAATCTCCAATTAATCTATCATTAATGCTTTGAAACTAGAATGACATTGTATTGAGAAGACTACTAGGTCATTGGTTTAACTAGTTGAAAATGTTACCTAGATATTTAACCCTTCATTTCTGCAAATTATTTATATGACTTAATAAATATATTAAATAATAATAAATTGATTGGATCAAATATCACAATTATAACATCCTTTGTAATGTATAAAATATTTTAATTAATGATAATTATTAAAATTTATATAATAATAAAATCTATTTTATCAATATATGACCAGTTGAAATAAAATTTCAAAAAAAAATAATATATTTATATTAGAGAAGTTCAAAGAGTAACCACCAAAGTAGCCAGCTCAGATTTGAAATCACACCCCATTTGGGATGCTCATATAAGAGTCCAAGTAACATAGATTAACATGTTTAAATAAACTTCTTATCCATTATATTTCTAGTAGTTTAATAAGAAACACAAGCCATCAACATACCCCAAACATAGTATCAGAAAGAAGCGATTTTCTATAAACCAGAAAGTCTTCTTCAGAACCACCCCTAAAAAGGTCTGATAACACCAGCAAATAGAATGAGAATGCAGCAGCTACCACTGCATGGAAAGTTGAGAATCCCCTGCATATGGAAGTTGATAGGAGATGGTGAACTACAAATATAGGCACAGTTTATGCCTAGGAACTACCAAGCATCAATTGCAGCATTAATTCACCTTACCGATTATTCCATTCGATCTTCTGTAATTCGGTGAGATTGTTATATCCTTTGAAAGAGACAGTACTGACTTTACGTGTCACTTCATAGACCTACATGATTAGAATAATTTCTATCTGAACAGAATAACATAGTATATGCAAATTTTAAAGGCTTTCTTTTATTACATGTGTGCTGCACAAAAAATCCACTTCTTAAATTCATTGTTTGCAAAAATCAATTGGCACCAATCAGCTGAAGTTTTTTAAAGCAAATTCAATGAACCAAGATTCCACTGACGAGTAATTGAACTACAAATTGATACTATTCCCGAAAAAAATATGGATAGACATCAAGATGAACTTTAAAGAGATACATATCATGCAACCAAGGCAATAAACTAAGAAATATCTAACAAATCATATACAGGCCATCTACTAAAACTATTGGACCTCAACTGACCATAAACAACTTAGTTCTCAACCACAAAAAATTGATTGGTCAAGTTGATCTTCAGTAGATGTAAGTCCTTCTCCATCTACAGTGGCAGGATTGTAACAACCAAATAACGTCACCTATTGGGAGCTGCCAAACGACCACTACACGAAAGCAGCTACTAGTCCCTGCCCATTGAAGCGCTCACGATCTATCAAAATCACACCATAGGTAATGTGCATATCCAACCAAGAAATCTAATTCATTTCTTCCATCAAAGAAGAATAAAAGAAAACTAATATCTGAAAGAAAAAAATAATTTGTAACAACATGTTGATTACTTGTCAGCCCATACCAATTTTACACGAAACAGTCACGACAAGAACCAAGAACTCAACATAACTTAAGAGGAAAGAAGGGAAATAAAAAAGAAGGTTTAGGGAAGGAGTATACTTACAACTTTACACATGATGATGCCCAATAAAACGGAGAGGGGCCAAAGAATTTGCTCCTTTGGACCAAAACTCCCCTCCATCCTTGACACTTCCTATCAAAATACCCTCGAACTTCAACTTCAACCTAGAATCCAGCACTATCAGACCACAAAGATGGCATCAACAAATCGAACTCCAAGTATAACCAGCCTAAGATGATTCCACGTTAAGAACCAATCCTTAGGCCTTGATGACCAGTAGAAACAAAGCGATTCTGGAAACAACTTATATCCGATTAGACGAGGAAGAAATTAGCAGAATTTCGCGGGGGCGGAAAAGGCAGCGACGGAGGCTTGTGGAAAGCGAAGAAGTACGACGCAGATTTCGGAGTTCGCCGATTCGTTTCTCCAGCGACGAGTCTTCTTGTTCAAAAGAAATATATATATTATATATATTTCTTGGCCGACGCTTCTAGTACGATTTATAACCGACATCCGATCCGATAATCTTCATCCTTCTCAATTGTAAACAATAAAACTTTTTCCTTCATTTTAATTAAAAATAAAATTTTCCCTCCTATAATTACATACCGTTATAAAAAAAAAAAATATTTTCTCCCCTATTATTTCATTCAGTAACTATAATAACTATAACAGCTTGTTACATATACTAATTACCACAACTATAATAACTTATTATAACCAGTAATTATAATAACTTGATATAGTTATGCCCCCACAGGCTGGATCAGCTGGTAAGTGGTCTGGAGTTTACCCTAATAGACCGTAGGGTTTAAGGTCGCCAGTTGCACATAAGAATAAAATCTTGATCTGTTGGCCTAAAATTCTTGAGACCCAGTCCACTTATCCACCTAGTTTAATTGTGGTTTATTCTCTTTGAAATTTTATGGGGCCGAATTTAGGGGGTGCTGGGGTGACGGTTCCACTTTTTACCCCAACTGATACAGTTAGTTATAACAAGTTATTGTAGTATCTGGTAATAATTTATTGTAGCTATTTTAGAAAAAAATAATTTGATCGTAAAGAAAATATTTTATTTTAAGAGATAAAGTTGTAGGTAGATAATAGAGGGAGAGGAACTAAAAAAATTTAATTTTACCCTATGGTAGATGTGTAGCACAGTAGCGCGGATGGAATGTCAAATCTGTGGATAAGACGGAGAAAACGCACTTTGTAGAGAGGTAGCGAAGCAAGGCCGTCAGATGTGACCGCATCTTCGGATGCCGTGTCCAGGACGTCTCTCCCTTCTCTGCCCTTCTCGGTTAGAAAAAACTAATTATCAAATACAGTTAAAATAATAAATTAATAATTAATTACTCGAAATAGGGTTTAAAGAGCATTTTTTTCACAATTAAAACGGCTAAATGATTAATTTATCATTAAGGCCTATTGAAAGCGTCTCCGGAAACATTTTTCAAATGTTACAACACAAGCGATGGATTTTTTCTATTATAAAATTAACGACCAAAATAATCTCTGATATAATTTAAATTTCGTTGCTCACTGAAGATTATTTTGGTACGATGGGAAAAATATATCGTTAATAAGAAGCGATGAAACTACAGTAATAGTCGTGGATCGCAATAGGGATTCAAAACTAGTGTCCAATAGAAATTTCCTTAGCTAATTGAGCCGAATTCCATTCATTTCATAAGCCGTTTTGATCGCACAAATGTATTACGTTTTCATTTCACCTATGAATCAAATACTAATGGATGGTTACATAGAAAAGTTCTACCACTCCGTAGGTAGCATCAAGTAAGTAGCAAGGCAAGGCTAACGCCCCCTATAAAACAGGCGATAATTGGATCAAAGACCATTTCCCCTTCCTCAATAGCATGTATAAGGGTAAGGGGAGGGGGCGATAGAGTCTAACCATGAAATGAATCTATAAAATGGGGTAGGTCAAATTCTTCCAGCATTGGGGGAAAGCTCAGATTGTGATTGGTCTGGTAAGGAGGATTCATCAACACAAGGTTACTCTTCTACTTCTAGTACTGCTCGAGCAAATTCTTTGTGTTAGTGTTCTAGATTAGTTTTGATGTCATCAACCAAGTTAGGTTAAATTCTATGGTGTTCTGACCTTGTGTCTAAATGTGCAGAAGGTTAGGAACATAAGAAGTCGAGCGAAAGACATGATGGAAGAGAAGAAAGGCAAGGGAAAAGAGTCGTTAGGCTTGATGCATCCGAGGGATAGGGATGAGAAACTGCAGAAGAGTGCATTGGAAGAGCGAGAAGGGCATGCACGGCGGTCCGAGGGATGAGAAGCTGAGAAGAAAGTTCACTCGATGAAAGACGAAAAATGGGTTCTAATGAGCCGTATTTTGG
>JBBPFP010000076.1:2463626-2478072 GCA_037974795.1 Kaempferia galanga
CTCAAATGATTCAAAATCAAATGAGTCTAGTAATCCATCCTTATGGAGTTGGGATATATGACTCTTATTTATATGTCCAAAACGATAATGCCAGATATATGTTTGATTCAAATCATTTGGTTTGAACCGTTTGATATTTATGTTATAGATTGGGTTCTCTAGGTATAGAATATAGAGTCCATTCATAAGTAGTGTACGACATTAGAACATGTTATTTAATATTATAGAACAACATTTGTCCTTTATGTTATAGATTGGGTTCTCTAGGTCTAGAACATAGAGTCTTGAATCCATCTAAATCAACACTTTATGGTTTTGATTCACTAGGCAATTGCAACTTCTACTCCAATTGATTGTCATTCTGACTTGAGCTATACCAACATTGAGTCCTACCATGCTAAGAGAATTCATGCCTTTGGGACTTTCCATTTTCCTTGTGCACATCGATTGTGATTATCAACATTTTAACTTTGGCTAATATCAAATTGACCAAAACATACTAGGACTTCTCGTACCTACAGACTCTTTGTCCTTGGAACTTCACTCATTACCCAACATTTTCCCGACCTCAGCCTATTAGGTCTTTTTCTTGCCTAACCTTGCTGCTATGACTTTTACTTGCTTTGAGTTCACTCCTCTAAAACTCCGCCTAGGTTACTTTTAAATTTCCTAGACTTTCAAATGATGTTTAACATCCAATCATCCCGGACTTCTTTGGACTTTCCATTGCCAACACGGATTGGACTTCTCAATGTCTTCAATCAACCTTTGCCCATTTAAACTTTTAACTTCACCTATTCTTCTTTAGCTAAAGTCAAATGTTTAGTTGACCTCGATACATTTGGACTTCTTCCACTTTCAACTATCCTATTTGACACCCATCTCCAACCATCAAATATATTATTCAAACATATTTGCTTAAACATCTAAATGCACTATGGTTAACTTTGACTAAATTGATCAACCTTGATTAGGGATTTGATTCTACTAACAATCTCTCTCTCTCTGATGTTTCACAATATCTAAGTTAGGCTTAACCCCTCGTCTAACTTTTCATATCCTATGCCAAAATTTAAATGGAGATTTTCTAATACCTTCATTCTTCCCCTTTAGCATGCATTGAAAAAGTTCTTCGTAACTTCTTGATTTAAAAATGTAACATTCAAGCCAAATTTTAAATGAAGGTTTTATAGCCTTCCGTTCTCCTTTTGGCAATTTATTTGAAACTCAATTTAAGTTTGCCCTTTCATCAAGGTGGATCCCTCTCCCTTGTTCTAACGATCTCTTTATTCTTTTTCTTATTTTAGGGAAGTCCCTCTCCCCCTCAAGGAAACGTATCTCCCCAAACTATGAATTAGTCAAATACCTTTAACGAGTTCCCCTTAAAGCATTTCTCTTAAACCTAGGTCTCCCCCTTAGCTTATGAACCAAAAATCTTTTTTTATATGATGACTATTTTGTTAAGTTTACTTTTTAAATTTTCTATTTCTATTTCTTTAATCCAATAAAGGTGATAGAGGTAAGCTGAGCCTTAAGATTGTTCACCTTATTCATATAAAATTTATTTTTATTATTTGATTTTGCTAATTGCCTTGGACTCCTGTTTACTAATTCAACCAATTAACCATAAGATAGAATTTTTTTAAATGTTTTTTTTCTTGACTTGAAACTCTCTCCTCTCCTTTTTATGAATGCTACAAGGGCTTGATGTGTAACTATTTTTTGGATTGGTTCCTCATTTGATGTGTATGAATCATTCTATGTAGCTTTAAGTGCCTTATTGTGTTTTTATTTTCCTTAATTTCTATTTTTGGGTATTCATTCTTCGAGTGATTTTTCTTTGTTGCGCTTGAATTACACGAGGACTTACTTGGACTTTTTGTCTTTTTTCATCATCTTCTTTACCATATGCTAATTTATTTTGCTTTATCTTTATTAGTCTTCGATAAAGAAGATGATGATAGTGTCACCCTTAACCATAAATGTTATTGCCTCATTCTTAGTTGGTCTTAATTTGTTTGGCTTCATGAAGTTCCATAGTTGAGAACATAATCTTTGAACATTGGATAAACATCCACTATTAATGCCCACATTGGATTTATGTAGAGAATCTTGAAATCAGTTCGTAGTAGATCCTGGTTGGGATTTCCTCACCTATAGACATTAGCCCATTGATAATTTTGCTAGAATATCGAGTGCATTCAAGCAATAGTGTTTACCTTTCATCTTGATTATATTGAGTTGTGTTCATAAGAGATCTTGCTTTGGCTAGTTTTCAATCAGATGTGCTCACGTGTAGCTCGATGAGCTTATTCTATGATACCTTCACTTTCTTGCACTGTGTTTGGAATATACATTAATACATATGTTGCTTTTCCATCATCTATATATTCCTTTTTTTAAATTTTTTTTTATCCATCTACTCATTTTAGTTTAATTATTTTTTCTATTTCATAGTATTTTATAGCCTCTCAAATGTTAGTAGTGTATAAAAATCCAATTTGAAGTAGATTTCTAATCCTCTTTTAATAAACAAAATCTCTATTAAATGTCTAGATGAAAGTAGCATCCTTGATTGTCAACCATTCTATTGAATGATATTATCTAGTAGACGTCCTTAGAAATTGACATAGTTGGTACCTCTATGAGTGTTTGCTCTAATATGTCTTCTAGTCAATTTCAAGAGGGTGTAAAATGCCTCGTTGGATCATTGACCTCGTCTATGCAAAGGGCCGTTGATTTACTTTCTTGTATCTTGTCGTGGGACCAACGATACTGAACCGTTTAGGATGAATGATATTACCTTTTCCTCCCATAATATTAATAGGTAGACTCTTAATCTAGATAGGGTGAATAAAGGATGCACCTTTCTTTTCTTACACAATTTAATATAATTATAAATAGCAAATGTTTATATTTTGCTAATTAAAATATTAATGTAATTTTTTAAGCATTTTTAGAAATTTTTCAGATTTAATACGGTACGACAAGGGTAAGGGATGATTCTGTTCGGCTTTAGAAGTTGATTTGCTTAATTAAACTTAAGCTTTACATGATTAACCCTAAGTATATATCATTTAATTCCTCCTCTCCTCGCTGCTTCGCCGAATGATCCCGACTTCATCTTGACGTCGACTTTCCCCCTCTCGCGCATTGTCGACGCTGTTACTGCGTCGGCTGCCAGGAACCCCACTGCCGGTGTCGGGCGTTCGTCTCCCCGCCGTGTGTCCGACCTTGACTCCCCTCCTCATCGCGACACCCATCGCGTCCAGATGCTGCCAACATCCGATTTCGCCGGGGCCGTTCGATCCACCGCCGAGCCGACTGAGGATCTGGTTGCACCTCTTCCTCCTCACATCCCTTCTTTCCTATCCGAGCCATCCCACACAGGGGAATCCTCGATCTAGAGCGGTGCCGAGCCCTGGCGTTCTTCCCGATCTAACACTGCCACTCTTGTGCGTTCTGCTGCCAGATTCGAGGTAAGCACTTAACCTAGTTTCGGATTTAGGTAATCGGATGTTGGAGTGCTAATTGGGTGAGTTCCTGCCATCTGGACAGCAGACACCTTCTCTAGTTGGCGTTTCTAGCAGGGAGTCAACAGGGAGTAGTGACGTAATGAGAATTGGGTGAGTTGTTGAAATTGATTCATGCATAGATTGTCTAGATTGGTAGATGGATTACCGAATTCAGTACTGGTCCTTCATTGGATAGTAGTTACCCTTGCTCCGGCGATTAATTGAATGAGTAATTATTTAATGAGTGATTAATTAATTAAAAGATGAACAAATTAAGAGGTTGATTAATTAATCAATAGGATTTGAATAGTGATTAATAAACTCTTAAATTGTTCGTATCCTTTATTTGTAGATGTGAGCTTGCGACAGATTCCAAATTTGAAGACGACTAGAACGAACAACAAAAACGGCAGGTACTTCTTTTTTAACCTCTAGTATATTGATTTTAGTGTATGATTTTATTTGATTAATTAGGTTATTTTTGGTCTCTTCATTCATGGTAATGCTTCCTTCTGTTATTCTTTCAGATTGGTTCTGTAGTCCAGCTGGATGTATTGTCAGTGATAGTTTCATGTCTACGGTTCCATTCTTGTTCAATTTGTGTGTGGGGAAAATTACAACTGCTATAATACATGGTCGGTGCTGAAAGTATTAGTTCTTTAACGTTATTATCTTTTTGGTTGAACGTGATAAAATTGCTTATTGGACGTTTCTATGTCTCAGGACATGAACTAACAAAGGACATAATTGAACTTCCGCCAGACTTGTTTGATAATGTAGTGAGGAACCTTTCTCCTTTGGCACTGCAAAATATACATGAACTTCTAGAAAGGTGACCGCCCTCAATTTTGGTAAAGTATTTCCTTGTGGCATAGCTATTTTTGCTTGAAGTTAACATTTCATAGTGTTGTTTATCTTCTCTTCTATATATTTTTCTAACTATATGAACAATGATTCTCCTTACTTGTGTTCTTTTTGTGCATTCTATGCCATTACTCAAACATGGTAGACAACACAAGGAAATTCTCTATTTTCCCTACAAAAGGGAACTACTTAAAGGAGATTTTATTTTAAGAGTTTTCTTAAATTTTTCATAAATTTAGATATTTTATTAATTGTATTCAAGCCGAGAATGTGAATGCATTTATTTTTTCTATTTAATTCGACCATGTATACAAGGTACTTAGGATCAAGATCCTATCTTGGAATGGTAATGGGTAATAGAATTAGAACATTGGATTGTAAGACCATTTTTTTTTTAAAATGTCAACTATATTTTTTATGTATTAATTTTCATTAAACATTTTTTCTAGAAATTTTAATATTTTTTATCCTATTAAAGTTATCTACATAACTAATATCAAAACAACACATCTTAAGGACACTTGTTTTCTTAAAAAATATTATAACTCATATGACTATTAAAAACAATTAGTTTCAATATCATTCTGTGACAATAAACTTAGCATCTAAATAAGTCCAATCGGTAAAGTTTCATCAAGTATCAAAATAATAAGAACTCTTGAATTATATATAGTTTTATCAAAGACTTTATCATCTTTATCATCACTATTTTTGTTTCCTCTTGTTTTATCTTAAGTCATTGTCTTAATACTTTAATCCTAAATCATTGAAATCTGTAAGACTTATTTTCCTTATTATTGTGACCGTTAGGTGCCTCTCGAACATCATCATCAAGTACTCTAAGCCAATCTTTTTTTATCTAGATATTTTGTTACACTCTTCTGTTATCCATTCATCAACCAATGACATTTCTTTGATAGTAATATCCTTCTATGTTTGTTTCCTAATTTGTTTGCCTTTCAGTTTCATAGTGCATGACAAATACTTAGTCATTCAACTTCTTCTAATGCAATCAATTTTTCTTTTTTAGGTGCACCTAAAAGGTCGAGGTAGTAAGAAATATCGATGGGTGATAGAAAAATAAATAAAAAAAAACAAAAATTACTTACTTAAATGCACCCTAATTTGTTCACTCTTAACTACAAGTTAAACTTACAGTATGAATTGAACCCTTTACACCTCTAGATAATCATCCTAATAAGAATCCCACTATTGAGGTGGAAGTATTGTATCTCTTGTAATATCTGCACCGTTAATTCAAATAATCCCTTAGCTACTTTAATAATTTTAATTTGCATAGTTTTTTTTCTTATAATCTAATTCACAATAGTAGCTTGAAATAACAAAAATTCATGCGAATTTGATTAGAAATATATGAAATCAGCATATAGACCAAAACATGTTGTAAGTAAATGAAAAATCAGAGAAACATATTCTCCCCTTAATGCAATCTTCCCCTTTAAATAAGACAATGTCTCTGTTCCTTCTTAGATGCTTCTTCTTGTTAAGGGAGATTCTTCATTATAATAACTTTAATTTTGATCATATATAAACAAATACTTGCATAAGAAGTTTCTCGTTCCTGCACCAACTAATAGAGTTAACAATATATTGATGAAACAACATATACACTATGTACTGTTACTTCAATTGACGTAGACATGGATTGGTTGTTCAGCTGAGTGAACACAATATCAGTTGGGCTCCTACTTCAGTAGACTACTGTAACTTGTAATGCTGAAAAGCAAAAATTTGTCGAAAAATCTATGTACATTGAAAATTTATGATTTTTTTTCTAGAGATATGTATTATTGTAAGATCTAATAGAGAAAAATATTTTTGATATAAAATATTTATGTTTTTGAAAATTGATGCAGGTTTGAAAATAGTTTGAAATTTTGGTGCTATTATCTAACTTAATATCAAATATCACATATATAATACTTATGATTTCCAACAACTAAGTAACTAACCACATGTATTTACAACAAAAGAAAGGATATCTTATAAGATATAAAATCTTAATTAAATTAATAGACAACTTATAATATTTGTAACAACTATATAGAAGCTTGTATCAAGCATAAGTATAATAAATAAAAGTGCAATAGATAATACAATAAAGCAATGCATAACCAAATAAATCAATAAACAATCAATAAGTCAACTAAATCAAACATCCAAAGTAATCAAACATCCAAAGTAAATAGTTCTTAGCATGATGATACTCTAGTACTCCTCAAGACTAATCATTGGTTGGGGATTGCTTTTGTAAATTCTAATTACGAAGCATATCTATTATTTATTGTCGTTGATCCTCTTCCCTCTAGCGGAAGTCATAGAATTCGTAATGAAATTCACCAATCTAGCGAAGTACTTTCAATTGGATGCGCTATAAATTCTTTCTCAAGTCTTGCAAGCCTTTCTTACAGTCAAAGAGGGCGTGTTGGTTTTGCCGATTGTAATCTCTCTTAGTCTCCCTCATCTTGTTCTTCCATGGGATGCTTTCTATATAACTGTTTAATCATCCCTTTCTATTAATGTTGGGAATAATTGCTTTGTTTCTATCTTTCCTTTTTAATATCTATGTCCATGGATGTAAGAAATATAGTGATGATGCAAGAAAAAAATTCCATGAACCTCTCTAAAGATTTTTTTTTTTTTTTTTTTTTTTTTGTCGAGGTCGTTTGAAGCACTTTAGAACATAGAACACAATGAGAAAAACAATTAAAGTAGGCTGTGAATGTAGGTTGAGAATATGTTGTTGTTCCAAGTGGCTTTGCTTCTCTATTTATAGTGATGGCATGTGGAACTTAAGTCGACTCAAAGTTCCTTATTAAGTCAATTGAAACATTGATTTTAGAACTCTATCTGGAATGCTTTTTTCTTATCAAGTCAACTTAAAGTGCATCCAGTCGACTTGACCTCTACCAATCAACTAGTCAACTCGCTTTACTAGATAAATATTTGGTCATTTCTTTTAATGTCTTTAGTTAAGTCAACTTAGCTAACTTCTTGACTATCTCTTTACATGACTACGTCTCCAATCAATTTGATTAACTATTAGTTGAATCACTTGGATAATCCTAAGGAAATTTCAATGTTCACAATTTTAATTGACTTTAAGCACCTCATCCGACCCAAATCTCATAGACACGAACCTTATCTTGTAAAATAATGTCTTACAATAATTCCGGTTGATTCAAATTACAGAGAGACGAAAATTATCAATTGGGCAGTTGGCTTAGGCACAATAGTTGGCTGAGCTCTCATTTTGTTAAACTCTCATTTTGTTAACTCAATCTAAAAGAGAATACTTTTGTTTCTAAGCAAAAAGCTAACAGTTAACCACTAAGTTGACTCAACTATCTGGTCAATTGAGAAACCCTATTTTCTATTGAATCTGCTTGACTTTGAGCTTTTTTTTTTGGGTTAACTTCGACCTAGAACACTTAATCTCTGGTAGACACGTAAGTAGAAAAATCTTTTTAAAATACTCAAAATGACTTTCACTTGTCATTATTCGTCTCACATGTCCTCATGTCGATAATTCTCCTTCCCTTAAGTTCTTTTCGACAAGCCTCTAGCGTTTTACATTTGCAAGCTTCCCAAGCTTGGCTTGCTTTCGAGTCCTACCTTCGAGCGTTTTACTCCTTCAAGACTTCATCATTTGCCAAGGACCTATAGGTCCTTTGTTAATGCATATTGGATTTTTCCACATCTATTGTAATTTCATTCCTTGAGACTTTATCATTTGCCAAGTACCTCTTGAACTTTGGCTAATGCCTATTAAATTTTTCCACATTTGCACAAGACTTCTTCATTTGCTTAGGATCTTGGACTTCTAACATTTGTTGGATTTTCACTCCTTTGGGACTTTTGCACTTGCCAAGTGTTAGGATTGATGTCACGATTAGAGGGAGTGTGAATAATGTGTGGCTTTTGTTTGCTTGTGATCAATACACAATAAAAATTAATAAAATAACAAACATAAATAAACAATTAAAAACTCTTGATTTCTACTCTACGACGTATGATCCGTTAATGGATCACTCTTGGTAACACCACTATATTTTCTCTTTCTTTGGGCACTTTCTACATGCAGACAAATATCTTCTAGGTCTCTTCTTTTAGAGTATATACAAGGGAAACACATATGTAAGAATACAACCAAATAATAAAAATAAAAGAATTAAAATTACAAACAGAATTAAAATAGTTACTTTTGATCATTGTAGGTTGCTCACGACAACCTTAAAATGCAATAACACTCTCCTTGTAGCCGATCACATTGTTTCGAAATGATTATGAGATTAACTTATATTGTCCTTCTATATGTGATCCATTAGTCAAATGCTTCGTATCAACGGATTTCTATCTCATAGTTATTTAAGGCGCGAGACACTTAAAAGCGCGGCAATGCACAAGGTGAGGGGCACACCTTATCAAAGTAAGGCGCTTCGATATAAATTTTTACAATTCAAGCATATATAGGAAATTTCTACTAAAATATTTTACTAACAAAACTATAGTAGATAAAATATTAAACAATAATGTAAATATAAAATTCACTAGTAAATAAATACGTTGTACACCTAATTTAAATTAAAAAAACTTCAAGTATCTAAATCATCAAGGAATCGAATAGGATCCTCTCAATCTTTTTTCCCCCGTAATTCAATTTAATATGTGTTTCATCAACTTAGTCCTTTTTTCTCCACGTGGGTACATTAAACTGATCTAGAATAGGATCTGCATTAGGGGGCTCCTTCAGTCGTACAATGCGTCACACGCGCGCGCACCGGGGGTGGGGTGGGTATAGGGTAAAATTTCTCTGCATTAGGAGATATCAGATAAATTCACAAAGTTTGTTGACCACATAAGTTAGAATATCGTATTGACTCGTTTTTCATGAAGTTCATCAAAGCTTAATAACTTCAATCTCGAATTTGGGTAATTTCTTTTATACTTCATGCAACTCATAAAATTTCCTTAAGTTGAATTGTAAAAATATCAAAACACTTGGTCAAAACTTAATTACAAGGGAGAACTTTTTTACCAACATATATTCATTCGTCTAAAATTAATATGATTTCCATAATTTTTTGTTCTATCTTATTCTTCTCTCAATCCATCTTTTCCCCACAATTCAATTATGTGTTTCGTCAACTTAATCCAGCTATAATTTTCTCCTGTTAGCAGCTTTCTTGTCTAACAATAATAATGTTTATATCATGCTCACTTAGTATCCTCTATTACCTTGTTGACAACTAAATTGTGTTTATTTATTTTTCCTTTTCCTAATTGACACAGTAGTTAGGTTCTTGCTCATTAATGATAACATGCTTCTTCAAAGCTAATAATAGTGATGTCCACTCCAGGACTATTCTAAGCACAACGTTTTTTTCCTCTTGCAAATTTTTTATGCTCAATCTTGAGACTAGAGGTTACATTCCAAAATCAAGTAAACCATAGAGTATCCTTAATTTTCACTTTTTGACACTCATAGGTATGAAATCCTCTTGAACTTATTTTTGAATAGGATGTTTTGCTGCAATTCACATGGATGTGTATTTTAGGTCAGAACACTGAAAAAATAACTGCTTTTGCTGTCATGATTAGTTTACATGCTAAACAAATATGGTAGTAACTCTTTCAGATGTGGTGCTCTTTGTCTTTGGTGAAGTTTGGTAGCTCCACTATATGCCCAAGTGCTTGCTTGATTATATTTTTGACTCTCTTGTATGCTGTGATAGATCAGCTGACCATTCTTGTGAGTTTGGATGCAAAAGTACTAGCTTGGAGTGCAGAAAAAATTGTGGAAGGTAATGTGATTTGTTAAATAAATATTAATACGTGAAAATATTATTAAGAGATGGCTGTCTTACTTCAGGTGTGAAGATTTCAATACAATATGGATGATGTTATTCATGACTCGCTGGTCCAATATGAAGAGGATTCATGCTTCTGGAATAGATGGTAATGAAAAATCAAAATTGAACCAAAGTCTTGACTGGCAACAACTATACTGGGAAAAACACCTGCAAGAGTATGTCATCTAATTTGTTGTTTTATCTTGGATTCTTCAAGCTATATGAAGATGAT
This sequence comes from Kaempferia galanga, assembly GCA_037974795.1. Taxonomy (NCBI): domain Eukaryota; kingdom Viridiplantae; phylum Streptophyta; class Magnoliopsida; order Zingiberales; family Zingiberaceae; genus Kaempferia; species Kaempferia galanga. The sequence continues at coordinate 2,474,111 of JBBPFP010000076.1, forward strand.
ACAGGCCATATAATAATTGAATGTGACCTGAGTTTATATTTGGCAAAGTGTTTTAGATGAAGCTGCTGAGAAAGCCTTACTTCCTTCGTTTGATGCTAATATTGGTGATCTTACAATTTCAGGTAGATTTTTAATTATTCTCTTTTGTTTTGTTTTGTCTCCTGAAATTAATATTGGTTTTCCCTATTCCCTAAAAAACTGTGACATCAAATTGGACATCTCTTTTCACAGTTTCCATGCAACTTAATAAATAGTTTAGATACACATTCAAGTTTCATAAAGTTATTTAGTTATTGTTGAACGCAGCTGTCAAGGGCCTAAATTATTGTATATTTTTCTGCAAATGAGATAGTATAAAATCACTTTAATTAAGATTGATTTCACTATTTTTTAACTAAAATTTTGAATGATGGTATGAAAAAACTTCCTTTAATGTGTTTGATACTTTTGGTATCAGCCTTCAGGTGTTGATTTGCTGAAGAAATTCAATTTTACACTCTGTTCATCACGATACCTATGTATACTTCTGTATTTAAGTATATGCAACACAATAACGTATCTACTTATAGACATTATCCTCTTTTTTGCAGACAGCATCATGGATGCAATTGGTCACAGAGATACATGCTGCTGTATGAAACTATCCTTCCATTGTAACAGATTTGGGAAATATATGAGGTTTCCTTTATTTCAATGATATTATAATCAGATTGTTATTAAAGTTTTATCCTGTACTCTTTCTTAACTAATTTCTATATGCAAGTCAATTAGGATTTAAGGTTTGTGCGTCACAACAAGGATATGTTTGACAACTTGTCCACAACATAATCTTTTTAAGTCACTCTAATATTTTCAGTTCATGGTTACTAATCTGTAGCTTATGGCAGAGATTGGTATGATCAGTGAAACAACATTCAACACATGATTATTTGTCTCGATGTTCCATTACACTAGCATGCATTTCTACTGGATTTTGGACTAAGACTATCTGTATATAGACCTACTGACTCGAGGTGTTGCTGGTACTGTTTGCAGTGAATAAAAAGAGGGAGACGATAAGAAGGGGAGAAGAGAGTTTTGCAATTGCTCTAACAAGGATATTTTGAACAAAGAGGGGACAGTAGATGCTGAAAGACACAGAGGGGGAAGAAATGTCATGCTCCTAGAGAGCGAAGGGAAATATCACCCTCAATCCATATGCTGCAGATAGTGTTTAGAACAATATACACATTTCATAATAAAACCATAATAATTGTATTATTCACAGCTACAAAATTTAAAGCATCCACGGTAATAAATACAACACATCAATATTCTTTAGAAGTGCATCACTTTTAAATTCTAACATGAAAAGATGCTACCAAATAAAGACGATAAACATAATAAAACAATCTACGGAATAAAATGCTCATATCATTAAGTCTTATCAACTTCCATTAATAGTCTATAAATCTTTTTAAGAAAATTGAACTATTAAATACTAAATAGAAAGAACATTGTAAAACTCCAAGTGTCACTGATGAGAATTCTGTGCACTTCACAAGACCTCATCTATATGCTGTGGCTTGTGAATTTAGAGGGCAAAGGAAAACATAGGTGGCTTCATATTTATCTCTTTATCATATCCTTCTATTTAATAATCAGTTAGACAATTCAATTATTACTGCATCATTCGCCCATAAATATCTCAATTTTGAAATTACTACTTAATGTAAGATAAGTTCATATCTAAATTTACCAATTTAGAAATCATAACAACAAATGCATTTATAGTAAGACAACACTATATGGCTACCTAGAGTTAAATAAATGTACTTGAGCCCTCACCTCACCCATAATGTGTGAGATGAACCTCTTTCATGGGATAAAATTCAATAACTAAATAATAAATGGTTGCCCTCATCGACATGTGAGATCAACTAATATGGAAGTACACAAATAATATTATAACAACATAAACACTTAGTAATTAGTATTAATACTCTTTATGGTGGGTTACCTCATTTGTGAAATGTGGTATGTGATCTTCCAATTCTAAAAGAAAGAATATGCACATAAGAATATCCAATTGAGTTATGAAGTTAGAAATTAATTTGGAACGTTTCAATAGGATGAGCAGTACAAAGATCAATTTGTTAATAGTTTCTTTCCAATTGTTATATCAACACAATCATCCCTTTAAATATCATATAAAACTCAATAGTCATAACTTCGTTACATAAGTTTACATCAATATATTATTTATTTTCTCTCAATTTGAGCTAAACATTATAGATCTCCTCTTCATGTTTATGATAGGATAGTGCAATAGTAAAATTTTAAAACTTTTTATTGAATTTTTTAATGCAATAGGAACATCCACATAAGGATCAAAATCTCGAGCCCTGTTGAAGTTGGCCTTTGATCTTAACAACACAGTTTTGGTATTGTACCAATGTGCTGTGATATATAATAGCAATAGCGAATTGGATATAATAAACTTTCATAATAGACATTTTGTCCATCTATAATATTATAATGTTGACACTATGTTGTGTGGATACAAATTAAAAATAATATTAAACATTGCTTGGATTAGCTTTGGCATATGATACTCATTAGTGCGGTGTATTCATGCCTCAAGTGTCGAGTTTATCGAGTGGTTTTGATGTGTTTGGCAAAGGTTTAATTTAGACTAATATTGTGTTTGTTGATGAGGCTTGTCAAGTGTGCAATTACAAAATAGTGACTGCAAGTGCAATAGAAGGAAAAGTTCATATATGTTTGGTGGATAGAGAAGTGTAGCAAACGTTGATAGAAAAGGAAGCCCAATAGGAGTTAACAAAGGTGAAAATCCAAATAAATCTAGATGTTGATGAAAGATAAAGTTCAATAGGAGTTGTTAGATGAGAACTCAAGTCTAGATGTTGATGAAAGATAAAATTCAATAGGAGTTGTTAGATGAGAACTCAATAGGAGTCCTAGTAGCTAAAGTTGATCGGATACTTCAAAGTAAGTACTCTTAGCATGTGAATCATCACGAGTGAATTGTAATCTTGGCTTCTGAATAGTTTTTACTTATGCATTAATCAACCATGATATAGGTATGATTAGGTTATACTCAAATGATTCAGTTCATTTAAAATTGAATGTACTAGGTAGTTCAAACAGAAAGGATCTATTTCGAGTTAAGTCGACTTGATGTGTATTCAATTTTGGGCGAGTTGAGTCGATTGAAGACTTTCTTCTCTCACATAATAGCTCTTTGTTTTTGATTTAAGTCGATTGAACCATAATTTGTTGACTTGATTGAAATTTTCTCTCTATTTGTTTTGAGGCAACGAAATATGAATTTGGTCGACTTAGGAGAATTACGTCAACTAGTTAGTTGATTGTGCTTGATTAAACATGCTTGATTAAACATCTCGTTTCGACCACAGATCAACACCAACACAAACATACCTTTAGTGACGATGCTAGATTAAACATGCTAAATTAAACCTTTGCCAAACACATAACTAAGTCTAGCTTCAAATTGGCTTTTGTCAATTGTAAATATAAATAGAAACCATATTCAAACACTAAGGACCTAAAACAAGCTAGATTAATGAAGCTAAGTCTAGCTTCAAATTAATGAAGCTAGATTAAGTTGTGTCCACCTGCTTGACACAACTTAGGTTAGTCTTGACGCAAGACTACTAGCCTGAGCTTATGCTTAGCGTCTTGTAGTTGTCTCAAGCCATGCTCAACATGCTTTCCGTTTAAATTAATTTTCTTTTCCACAAAGTTGGACACATTTTTATTGGGTTAATTTTAGGTCTTTTAATGGGTTAATTTTTTATCTTTAATGATACTTTTTTATTATTAGTTCTAATTTGCTAAATAAAATATGATTTTTTATCTGTTTAACCAGGTTGTATATAAATGGATAAAAGTTGGATAATGATTGAGAATCGGATTAGTTCTGAATACATAAATGGGTT
>JBBPFP010000076.1:2481489-2494862 GCA_037974795.1 Kaempferia galanga
GATAATACAAAGAGGATTTATTAACCCTAATAAAATTATCTAATTAATTATATATTTTATTTATTTTAATTCTAAAACTATATGATAAATTTTTTTATTGATTTATTTCCATTTTTTAAAAATATTTTTTATTTTTAATTTTTTTTAATTATGATATTATATATTTAACAAATATTATAGCTGAATCTGACTCCCGCGGCATTTAAGTTGATTACTTAATTAATTCCTAAATATAATTGGGATAATCTAAAGAGCCTAAATCCTAATAAAATTATCTAATTAACTATGTATGTTATTTATTTTAATTCTAAATATATAATAAATTATTTATTTGTTTATTTATCTCTGTATTTCTTTTCTTTTTTAAAAAATATTATATATATTTTATTTTTTAAATATTTATCTTAACTATTTTATTTTTAGTTAATATTTTTTATATTTTAAAATATTGAAACCATATTGGCACGTACAATACGGTATCGAAATTGTATAGTTCCGGTCATAGATTTCGTGAGTGACCGACATGACTTGAGATTTTAAAGCATGGCTAGAGCTACTAAGAGTGAGTTTGTTTAGATGTTGATATAAGAGTGATAGACAAAATGAAACTCATGATTATTTAGATATATAGGAGAGATTAGTTGAGATTAATTTTTAATTGAAGTTTATCATACTCTTAACTATCTTATAATAACTTTGAAGCATTATATGGTGATTCATCATTTTAAGCTCAGGACACATGAATATCTTTTTCCTATTGCCTATACCAATTTCGATTCTAGGGGTGTCATTCCTAGTGGTGAATTAAGACATGTTGATCTACGTGTAAATAAATAAATCTAATTATTTGCATATTTTTTAATTTGAGTTACTGTTTTATCAAATTCTTTTTATTGAAAGAGAACTTTGTTTATTTGCCTTTATCTGACTATCTCAAGTTATCCAACACTGAAATCTTATATAAAGCTAATATCAAGGTTCAAAATCTTGAGTCATATTAATGTTCAACTTTACCTACAACAATACTATTTCAGTACTGGATTATAGTTTCAATGTATGGTGGCCGTGGAGAATTAGATCAAAAAAAAAAAAATCAAACAAAAGTTGAAAAACAAACAAATGTAGCATGTCAAAGGCTGTCAAATGTTAGTACATAGTAGTTTCGAGTTTTGGTAACTTATTCGAATAATAAGTATCGCTCGGCACAGTACATGACTTTAAATCATGTCTAATAAAAAATCGAATATAGAAAAAATATTTTAAAAAAATAAAAATACTTGGAGTGAAGACTCATTTATTTAAGAACTATTGTATATTATATAATAATGCATACAATAAATTGAAAAATCAAAGCCATCATCTCCTTTTCCACTAACTATACAATAGTAAAATCTAATTTCATCTACATTCTTAAAAATTCAGATGATGTTTTTACTTATTCTTGACATGCTAAAATTACATTAAATTTCATAAATAATTTAAAGTTGAATCATCTAGATAAATATATCATTAGTGCAGATGCATCGAAACTTTAAACTTGTCACAATTTAAATTCTAGATGTAAGGTTTTGACAGAATGACACTACTATAGAACTTCAAATGATTAACATTATTTCATTCTGTGCAACAATAGTAAAAGATAGATTTCAAATTTATAGTGATAGGTATTGCTAAACCTTCAATAGGGACTAAATATTTCACAAGGCAGTGTCAATACATGAACTCAACAGCTAATGTCTAAAATATAAACTCAATAATGAACAAATATAACTATCAATATTAAAATGTTTTCTTTAATGAATACACTCTTATATTGAAGAAGAAAAAAAAAATACCGAAACCATATCGACACATAATAATATGGTACCAAAATCTTATCGTGTTGGGTTAGAGACTACAACTCCACCACGGCTCAAAATTTTAAACGTTGATAAATATAATATTTCTTTTTTAATTTTGTATGATAAGATAAGAACCATATAGCCATCCCTAAATTGATATAATTAAATTGTTTTTGATTAGGTTTGACTCTTAAGATTTTGCACTTATTATCTGATTGAATGTTCTAGTAAGTATTTCTGTTAGTTAATAATTTTTCTTCTTTGTCAAAGATGCTATGTTCAAACATACCATATGCATTGTCATTTATTTGCAGTACATATTGTCAAAGACTGATGCATTATTCTATTTTCTTATTATTGCAGATATTTGAGACTTCAAAATGTGCTTTGTGATGCAGAAACATGTGTAAGTATAATTATAATTGAACTGAATTATACTACAGATCGAATATGCTACCATAGTGGACTAGTGGTCAATCCTAACTTTTTTGAGCCTAAACCCTATTTTTAGAATTATCAACTCTAGAAATCATTTTCCTAAATGTGCCAATTTTTATATCAGATATGCCCATTTTTGTTGTACTATAAATAGCTTATTATAAGATGTTTTACCAAATTAATTGCTCAATAATTACTTGAAAAAAGGGATAGGGCTGTATATCAATTATTATTCTAAACATGAGATGACTAAAGAAGTTTCATTAGGTAGTTATGTATTTAAAAATAAGTCCATTTAGGTTATAACCTGAGCTTTCTTGGAAAGTATAAAAGGAGATGCTAATAGACATCTGGTGTTTTGTTAAACTGCTCATTCTATGATTGTTTATCTCTAATCAAGGTGAAGTGATTTTTATGAACAAAGCTTCTTGCGGTTGCTGTATAAAGATTTAAATAGACGAATGCCACTTTAAGTCATAAGTTATGCACTCTAACTCTTTTGGAGACAAGAACGCATATACCCTTCAATAGGTTATTTCTTGGAACACATTCTGATTGTAACATTTAGGTAAGGACCACTACATCTTTGTAAAAACTTGAGTGTAGTGTTATATAAGAGTTCTCACACTATAATTTGGATAATAACAAATATTATAAAAAATTAATTGTTTAAGATTTGAAATATGGAACATAGGGTAATAGATATGATCCTTAAAAGAAGAATTAATATTTTATATGTATAAGAGACAATTGGTAAGAGAGAAGAAAAAGATGATAGAGAACTCGAGTTGTAAGTTATATAGGAAGGAGAATAAGAATTATTGTAGTTCACTAAAGAAAGTAGTAGTAGTTAGAAAGGGGATATGATTATAACTTTCAAGATAATAGTGATAAAAGAAGCTATTAATATAATTAACATATATCCTTACAATGGTATGATATTGTTCACTTTAGGTCTAAGCATGGATTTGTTTTTGACTCTACGTAAAAGGCTTCATACCAATGGAAATATCTTCCATCTTTTAAACCCATTATCTTTTTCATATATTTTTAATGTGAGACTTTGATTCTATTCCCAACAATCCTCCTCTCGAACGAAGGACCAACATTATTCTCGTGGTTTGGGCTTTCCCCTAAAGCATTCAATTACTCAACCTGCTCTGAGCCTCCCCTCAAGCATCCTTCTCCGGTCCTCAAAGGCTTTTTCACCATCTAGGGTTCACTCCTCTAGGATTTTCGCCAAGCATTCATTCACCCTTTACCTGCTTAGACTTTTCACCACCTAGGGTTCGCTCCTCCAAGATTTTTGTAAATAATTCAGTGACCTTTGACCTGCTTGGACTTTTCACTTAGAGTTCACTCCTTTGGGAGTCCCTATCGCCTTTGTTTAAAGCCACTATTCCACCCATATGGCTCGATCTGGACCAAGACTAATATCACTCGTTAGGACCAAAAGAATTCATATACCTCCATCATAGTTTGATATCGTTCACTTTGTGCATAAGCCCTTATGAATTTATTTTTGGGCTCTACCCAAAAGGCCTTGTATGAATAGACATATCTTCCATCTTTTAGACCCATGATCTTTTTCTTGTATTTTCAATCTAGGTTTTAGGATAACCTAGATGAGGTATTATAAAATATTCAGCCAAAAAGGATTTTAATAAGAGAAGATCTAAATAAGCATATAGGAGTGAAAAAAATGAGGAATATTATATGGTGCATTAGGGTTAAGAGTTTGGAACAAGACATGAAGAAGAGAAAACTATATTGGATTTTACGTTAGTATATGAACATATACCTCTAATCCTCTTCAACAACCATGTCCTCAGGCTCCCCTATAAAGGTAAGGTCCCCACCCAACTCGATCTTCACGATAGTCATCACTAGTTTTGTGAGCATCGTCCGTGCTTTAAGTAGCCATGACTCGAAGCCCTCTTGCACCGCATTTATCAAGAAGGAAACCGAGAGAGTGGATCAGTACTAGACTTTCAGAAAGGCATCGAGTTTAGGGTTTGGAGGAGGGGGCCAACCACCTCGATCGAGGCTAGTGAACTTCCACTAGTCGTTGCCACCAAGTCCTCCACCATCCCCACCGTTGCTTTCGGTTGAGCCAACGACGACTGTTAAAAGGCTGTGTTGGAGGAGGGGGTGCGACGGGAGATTAGGCTTGTTCGGGAGAAATTGGATTTTAGAGTTAGAGGTCGTTTTAGATAGCTAAATCAAGTGACGAATTATGAATTTGTCCCTGAATTCAACGACGAATTTCATCACAATATTTTGCAACAAATTTAAGTTTCGTCGCAAAATTTTTCAACGAATTCAAAATTCATCGCAACATTTTGTAATGAATTCAAAAATCGTCGCTAATTTAGAAATCGAGATCAACTTCGCTCGGTAAAATAGTGCCAAAAATTTTGAAATTAACCCTAAATTTTGCGACGAATTTAAAATTGGTGGCAAATTTAGACCAAAATTTATTTTGTTGTAAAATTGAGACTAATTTCAATTTCGTCGCAAATTTTGTGACAAATTTTGAATTTCATTGCTATTTTGCGACAATAATTTTTTTGCTGCTAATTTGTGACAATTTATTTGTTGCTAATTTCATTACTTATTAGTGACAATTTCTAATTTTGTCGCTAATTTGAGTTGAATTATTTTCGTCGCTAAAATTGTTACTAAATCAATGTTTTTTTATATGAGTGTACTCGTGCGTCAAAGGGAGTGTACCACCAAGTAAAGAATGTTGGTGCTGGAATGAGAATGTACAGGAGAAAGTGAAAGTAAAAATGAATAATCTATAAGGTATTATACACTTGTAAGAATAAGAAAAACTTAAAAAAGTATATAGTAGTAAAAAAAGCCAAGAAAGTAGTGAATGAACAAATAAAATATTTTAACACTTGTATCTGATAATTAAATACAAAAGAAAAGAAAAGAGACATTTATAGAATAATTAAAGTGAGAGAGGAAAATAAGAGATCTTAAGATGCTTTAAAGATGAATGCAAATGGGTATTAGTGAATGATTAGGAAATAAAAGAGCGATGGAAGATGTATTTTCATCAAATTTCTAATAAAGATTTAGACGACCAACTTAATTTATGTAATTTAAATATGTCAAAGAAGTATAGAAATTTAAATTTTTATCGTAGAATTCAAACTTCAAAAGTATTGGACTAGATGATATTTCGATAGAGGTATGAAAGTGCTTAGAAAAATAAGGTATTGAATGATTTACAAGGTTATTCAATGTGATATTGAAAAAAATTTGATTAGTAGAGAGTAATACTCTAGTTCCCTTATATAATAACAAAGGAGACATATAAAATTATGCAAACTATAGATATATTAAACTAATGACTCATCATTAAATTTTATAAAAGAGTAATAAAAAAAAGACTAAGGAAGGAGATCATTGTGATCGAAAATAAACTTGAATTCATGCTTAGAAGGTTCACAATAGAAGTTATATATTTTCTTAGGCAACTAATTGAAAAGTATTGGAATAGAAACAAAATATACACATGATATTCGTTAACTTAAAAAAGCTTATAATATACTCCCAAAGAAAATTACATGGAGAATTTTAAAAAAGAGAGGTGTTAGCATAACATATATTGAACTAATTAAGGATATGCATCAGGATGTAATGATAAGAGTGAAGACTTTAGGCAGATAATAAACCGAAGTATTTTTCATAAAGATAAGATTACATCAAAGATCAATACTAAGTCCCGATTTTTTTATACTAATCATGAATGAACTCATTGGATACATCCAAGACACAACTATGGTGCATGTTGTTTGCACATAATATTATTTGGTAGATGAGACACATGAAAGATTAAATGCTAAACTCGAATCTTGGTGGAAAGTAAAAGGTTTTAGGTTTAGTGTTAAGACAAAATATATAAATTTAAATTTAACAATATTGACGTAATGAGATAATTGTTAAAATAGAAGATGACAAGTTGTTTGTAACAAAGAGTTTTAAGTATTTAAGATCATTTTGCAAAAGGATGAAGGGATTGAGAAAAATATATTATAAAGAAGACAAGCATTGAAATGGAGGTTATCGTCAGGTGTTCTTTGTGAGCATAAAGTACTCCTAAAATCTAAAAGAAAGTTTTATAAAATGACGCTATATTATATGAACTGAATGTTTATAAGTAATCTTCTGCTCACATTAATTTAAAATTGTAGCATTTTGTTATATAAAATGACATTAATAATATACTCCATGAGATATTATATTAGTGAATGTATTGATAAGATTAATTAATGACAATTAGAAAATGTAACTATTGCTATCATTGCGATAGGTCTAATTTATCATTATGTGCATGACATTTGTCTTTATTATATTGGATTCTCTAATGTCCCTTTAGTGAAAATTTTTAAACATGTTTCACCTCTTAGATAATCAGCAACTAAACTACAATTGTGGCATATTTCTGTATTTTGTACATTTTCAATGAAATAATAATCAACAAAAATGAATTACCTCTTAAATGCAGGAGCTACTTCGAGGTTGCAAGTTGCAAAGTTTGGTGTTTAGAAGAGTAATATCCAAAACTCAGGTAATTTCAATTTTGAATCTTGTCCAACATTTTTGAAAATAACCTCTTGTAAAGTAGATAAGGCTGCGTACAATAGGCCCTTCTCTGGACCCTCGTTGGTGGGAGCCCTTTATTCTTGTCCAACATTTGAGATCTTGATTATAATAAGCATAGTGAAAATAATCATAATATATTGTATATTTTTAGTTTTTTTACTTCTAATTTACCAAGAGTTTGACTATCAGTATGGGCAATTTTGCGTTGCATTTGTATGCCTTGTCATGCACTAAGACCAAAATATGCAGAAACTTCTCAGGGGCAGTTAAATGGTCAAAAAGCATGCTGGCTATGTCTTAGAAAACACCTGCACGGGTTACATAATATGTATGTTTAACAAATCAAGGGCTGCAATATTCTATATTTAAAGAAAATTTGAGCTTGCTCGTCTTTAATGATTAAATAAATTAATGAACAAATACTCAAGGCAAACAGAATATTCTCTGTATGAATGCAACCACTATAATTAGTGTATCTAGTTTTGATATTAGCAGCATGTATATATATTATATATATCTTAAATAACTAACTATAATTAGTGTATCTGGTTTTGACATAAGCAACATGGATCTCTTAACTCTTAGTCTGCAATAAATATGTATTTATCTATTTTCTTTTTTTATTATGCCATTGGTTCTCTACTCTCTAGGTCAATGGAATTCTCATGCTTCTCAAACAGCACAGATATACACTGCGATCTCTTGAATTTATTTTTTGCCACATTCCTCCTGCCATATTTGAACAAGTTTTTGGGTGTATGCACATAGATGGTTCTGAACCCCATGGGATCCATGATCTTTATATCAAATCATCTCGTATATTTGACAACAAATCATCTTTGGCTCCTTCTGGCCTTTTGTCTTTTCTAGTATCTGGGAGGTACGCCTAATTCTTGTTTACATATTTGCAAGTATATTTAGATTTTCATCAAGTAGTTTCATGTTTGAGTATATTCATTGTATGGTCAAAAACATATCTATAGGTCTCATGCTGTCGCATACAAAATTATTGTATTCAGTTCAGACACATACAGTTGTCAGAAAATATTTAAGATTAACTCTATTCATTATAATTTTAATGACTTAATTAATACAAAAAATCTGATAAATACACGATGCGATATTGATCAATTTAAATGACTGCTTTTCTGAACAAACCACTTCAAAATTAATATGAAAAGTAATTTATTTGGGAAAAGATTTATCAAAAAAGTTCCATTCATTTCTGAATTATTTCATAACTGTCACAATCCTCTGCATACTTTAACTTGAATAGATTGTGCGACTCATTTGTTGAAATCCTAACATGTGACTAATTTGTAAATGAATAATTTGGAAATTAGTTGATTTACTGAGAGGGCATGTAGATAATTTTTTAATAGTGTGCAGTTTCCATTTGCTAATTGTTCTTGCATCAATGGCTGATGCTAACACCAAATTTAAAGAAGATTTTTCTTTCCCCTCTCAGGAACTTGCACTCACTGTGTATCTGTGACAGTAAGTTACAGGCAATGCAAGCAAAATTGATCTTTGATGTTCTTGTGGAGTCATCTTCTCCTTTAGTCACCCTTGAAATATCAGAAAATAATGTTGGTAGCCAATAAATTTCTGCATAACTTTTCTCAATCAAATTATGCCTCAATTATAAATATAATTTCCCTTCAGCTTGCTGGTTGGCTATCTAGGGTTGTGAGGGAACCTTTGGATTCTTCGTCATTTATTGAACCAAAAATGCCACTGAAGTCACTCAGGGAACTGACCTTAAGGTACTACGTTGTTTATTTTTGTTAAGTGTAGCTCTATGGTTCTATGTTACTTATGGGATTTTGGATTTTGTTAACACGCAAGGGGGAATAATTTGAACAAGGAAGATGCTGAAGATCTCTGTTATATCTTGGTTCATATGCCTGTATTGCAATGTTTAGATATGAGTGACAATGCCATAATGGATGGAGGAATCAGGTGATTAAGTATTTTGATGCATTCTTCACCATTCCTGTTCAGGGAAACACCCTTTGAACTTATGTACCTTTTTTCTTTTTTATTTGTGTAAACAGTTTTTGTTATTGCCACTGGATAAAATAGTTCATGATATTGTTTTTGTGTGCAGGAGTCTGATCCCTTATTTTAGTTGGGCTCTTTTGAAAGATTACCCTCTTACTGATATTAAGTTAAATAATTGCAATCTATCTTGCTCTGGAGTCACTAATCTTTTAAGAAGCCTCCCGCCTTTAAATACACCACTAAATACGTTTTCTGTGGCAGAAAATGAACTTGGCAGGCAAGATAGGCATCTGTGCATTGTCTTTCGATTTCATATACTCTGTGAACCAGTTTTTCTAATACCAAGTTCATCTTTTAGTTTTATAGCAGCACCACTGGCAAAGTTCCTGGCTTCCCCTGGTGTTAAAAAACTCAACATTGAAGATGTAGGACTAGGAATATTAGGCTTTCAGCAACTTGAAGATCAAATACCCAGAGAGATGGCTCTTCAATACATCAACATAAGGTTTATCACTCTATCTCTCACACGCATAAACACAAAATTTAAAAATTTTCTTACTTGATTTGTAGCAAGAATCGTGGTGGGAACAAAGCAGCATATTTCATCTCTAAAGCCCTCTTGTATGCACCAAATATTACTTGTATCAAAGCTGGAGGTAATATCATGCCTCCTGAATCTGTGGAAGTCATTTACAGGGCTCTGAAAGAATCAAGAGGTATGTATTTGTCTATTTACACTTTCAAATCTATGGTTTCTATAATATCCAAACTCATTTAATAACATTTTGATGTATTTTACTTTTAAACACTTTTCATAGTTGAATTCAATTGTAACTAACGTTTCACTTTGACAAATAGCTGAATTTCTGCCACATGTCATTTTCTTTGAAATTCTGGATATGGTCAACTATTGTCAAAGTTCAAAATCTATACCATACTAGGGTTTTTTTTTCTTTAAATGGAATGATACGATTTCAATTTGTGACAACGTATTGACTTGTGCCAATGAAAAATTCAAAGTGCAAGTAGAAGGAAGTGAAGATGAAAAAGAAGAGAGGATAGCTATATACCTAAGTCAGATTCTATGTGCCATGTTACTGATTATATAAATAAAATAGGAAATATAGAGATATGGTTTACCTTAATTATAGGGATATGATTTACTTTGATTGTAGAGATTTGATTAAGTCTAGATATTCTTTATATATATTTATGAGATTGATAAATGAAATTAATAATATATTTTTCCTTTCAAATTTTCTTAATATGGTATCTGAGCAAACCATACCTGTCATAAAAAAATCCTAGCCCTCATTTCAAACCCTAGCCTCTTCTCTTCTATTATGGATCGTCAGCGACAACTCTTCTCTTGCATTAGCCATTGCTGGACTAGGAGGAACCGTCAATCAATTTGTCATCGCCCAAATTTTGGCCTTTGGAATCTTTGTGTGTGAGCCACATGTGCCGTTCTGAGATTTTGGATCTAGTCCCACTAGTCGGCATGCAAAAGCGTGCTTGCTATCGAAAATCTCTTCGATTGTCGCTATTGTTTGCCTTGCACCATACAATATCTTCGCTTACTTGATTGAGTCAGTATTAAATGTGGGACTTATTTTTGTGTAACAGGTTTAGAATTTCCTTTGTATTCGAGATTTTGTTCTCTTTTTTCTTTTGTTCTTTCTTCTCTTTGTTGATATGGCTGAAAAGAAATTTGTCATGATTTGATGAATGCCAAATTCACTCGGTACTTGATTTGTTTGGGATATTGTCACAAAACTTGATGAAGTGTGTTTTCTTAGGTATTCTCAAGTTCAAAAAGGTTATAGATGTTACTCTTTTAATCTTAACAAATATTCGATGTCCATTGATGCCATTTTTCTTTAAACCTCATTTTTTTCCCCTCTACTAATCATCCTAGTCGGGGGGTGGGGGGATGATGATTTGTTATTTTGTACCGTCAGTTTATTCTTAGTGTCATATTCTTCTTAATCCATCTCTTGCGCCAACTTCGTTAGCGGATCTAGTTTTAAGTGATGATCTACCAATTGCTCTTCGTAAAGGTAAACGTCAATATACCTATCCAATTGCTCTTCTTTAGCGGAACATATGGTGCAGGTGATTACAGATAATGATGCTAACTTTAAGAGAGCTGGAGAGTTATTGGAGCAAAAGTATCAAACATTATTTTGGACACCATTTTAAAATCTTGATTGATGTTTCGGTCCCAAACCAGAACGATACGGTATCGTATCGTGTCGATACTATTTCAGCATTTTTATGTAATTATTAGATAAATATATTCATTGTGTATAATTTTAAAAAAAGTTGTATATTGATGTTATATAAATTTTCAATTATTTAACAACTTAATATTGTTAGAAAACATAATTAAATATAGTTTTCATTAAAGAAAAAATTAATCTATCAATAAGAATTAAAGTTGATACATCATAATATGTTAGATTACTAATACTAAAAAGAGTGACGTGAATCAGATAGAAGCATTGGTTCTTGTGACATTCTGCTTAGGTCAACTCCATAGTTGTCTAACACCCAAATTAAAATAGAGTGATGATAGAGAGTGCGACACTGCGCAGCGACACTCACGCGCGCGGTGGGGCCCACCGTGCATGCATGGTGGGCGCGCGTTTCGCGCTCTCTATCATCACTCCTGTGATTATTACATGACTCAACAGTTCCTCACACTCCGATCCTAGGTTGTAAAGGAAGTTAAATTATGAGATCAGTGTATACTCGATCACCTAATGGCTAGGGAATACAATTGCCTTTAGTACTATTTGCCATAGCTGATTTGTTTTCATTCTTTTGCATATATTTAATACACAATTAAGAGCAGTGTTGTAAATGGTGGTGGCGGGGTGAGCAAACCACCTACTACTTAGGTATGTCTAGGCGGTTGAATTTTTTTTTACTATTTTTTATGGATAATATTATAAATTATTATTATTCTTTATAATATTTATTTTAAATAAAATATATTAATTTTAATTTTAATATATAAAAAATACTTTTTTAAAAGGATTTGTTATGCTCCCTAATCACCATTCGTGAAGTGATATCTTGCGCGCCACGGTGTGCATGTGCAGGATATGAACGAGGAATTTTTTTTTTAAATTAATATTTTCTTAAATATACACCCAAAATATATAAACACATATAATTTTTTTTTTCATTTTTAATTTTTTTAATTTAAACACTAGAACCTAATGGAGAAGTCCGAATCCTAAGGTCAAATCTTAGAATTTAAACCTTAAATATATTACTATGCCTTGTAAATGCATTACTATACTCAATAAATGCATAATTTTTTTTCATTTTTAATTTTTTTAAAACTTGAACAATATAACCTAATTGGGAAACCTGAATCCTAAGGTAAAATCTTAACAATTTTTACCGTGAATACTATAACCCAATTGGGAAATTTGAACCCTAGGGATAAGAAATTTTAAAAACTATATTAATTTAAAATAAAAAATAAATAAAAAATTGTATTACTTTGTTGAATCCTGCGCATGCGGACTCATGCACTGTGCGACGTGTAGGATATTTGTTGTTTTTTTTATACATACATATATATAATTTTATTAGGTATATAATTAAGTCTATTTAAAGTATCTCAATTATAATTATGAATTGATCAAACTATTCACCTAAAGTTATTTATTTAAATTCTAACTTACAACTTACCCACATATCTTGTTTCGGTTGAGTGATGAGTCTGACGCGTCGTTGAGATCTCACAACTAGTTTGGATGTGTCATCGGGACAGCGTGATGTGTTTTCGACCTTAGGCAACATGCCCGAGGGATGCTTCCCAACTCGTCGCCGGGTTCGGGCAACGCTTTCAGGCTCACGCGATGCATCTGGATGCGTCTAGACACATCGCTGAGCTTGGGGCGACGTATCTTGACACATCGTCGGGCTCGGATGACGCATGTGGACGTGTCACCGGAGCCCGGTGACGCGTCTAGACTCGTCGCATGGTCAGGGTTATGTGTTCGGGTCCGTCTGGGCTTGAGCAACACTTCCGAGCTCACGCAGCGTGTTTGGACTCATTGTCGGGCCCTGGTGACGCGTCTAGACTCGTCACAGTGGCTAATGGTGATGGTTCCAAGCATGAGGGTGGTGAAAGAAGATGAATTATCACCTAAAGCACCGGCTTAAGCAAAGACATTACGGTTGATGCCTACTTTTAGAATACTGACTAAGAGTGTTATGGCTTGTGTCAAAATCAAAGAGACTTAGGAATCATATAAATAAGATAATTAAGATATTTATATATAGAGAGAAAGGGGAATCTGAGAACTGTGTAATTTTTTTATTATTTTTATTCCTTTAACTTAAATATTATAATCTAAACTATAAATCCTAAATCTTAAAATCTGAACCCTGAGTTCTATATATAAATTATACAGAAAAAATAACATAGCAGATGAAACCCCAGCAAAA
>JBBPFP010000076.1:2539227-2551465 GCA_037974795.1 Kaempferia galanga
TTCGGGAATAGAATATAACATTTATTAAATGCCTGTTAAGTTGTTTAATGCTAGTATTAGGATAATACTGATTATTTAAGCATGTGTAGGGTTATTTAAGAGTATAGTTAGCTTGTTATGATTTCCGCATCATGTTTTAAAGAAATTTTTATGTATGACAATGTGTAAGAATAGTAAGTCAAGCAAGTAGCGCCGCTCTAGAAAGTAGATAAGGGCGGGCGTTACATGTATGTCCTCGAAGAGCCACTTCCCATAAGTCTAGTAGATGATGCAACATCGGACCAAATGTTGGCCCATCAGAAGAATATGACTGATTTTGAGCTTGACAGTTACATGATGCTAGCCTCGATGTCTCCTGAACTACAAAAAATAACATGAGCATTTGGATGCTTAAACTATGGTTTATCATCTTCGTGAGCTGTTTGATGAGCAAGCAAGATCTAAAAGGTTCAAAGCCTCTAAATTTTTCTTTTGCTCAAAGATGCATGAAGGTTCTTTTGTGGTACAATTTGTACCATAAATGAATGATTACATGAGTGGTTGTAATCACTTGGTTTTGCAATGGATCATTAATTAAGTATTAACTTAATTTTGACCGTTTATCTAGTTGCTATTCACAGTTTATAATGAACTATCGGATGAACCGTATTGAATCTACAATTCCAAAGCTAATTAACATGCTCAAAAAGTAGAGTCATATGATAAGGAGTAGGAGGCAATGATGTTAGTTGACTTCTAGAAGAAAGGTTTCAAAAGGAAGTCAAAACATTAAACCAGAAGGAAGGAAAAGACCAAGATAGTAAAATCGGTTCCAAATGGTCCATGTCACCATTGTGACAAGATAGGACACTAATGAAGAAGCTACATCAAGAGTGATTTATAAGGGGTCGAGGAGTTAAGGAGAGCCAAGCCCCTGGAATCATGATAATCTAAAGAACATAGGCCAAATCTGCATCAATAGAACACATTTATATTGCAATCGTTTGCTTAAATACAAATAATTTCTTAAGAACTCACAATGCTATACCACAATTTAGTCTCACTTGTGAAAGGCATTAACACAGAGCCAGACTGACCTGACCGACCTCCATCGATTATTTCATTTCAATTATTTGGAAGCACAAAGTTGCATCAGCTGAAGTTTAAACGCACTTCCACTTTTGATATTCCATCATCTCTGAATAGCGTTGCCAAAGCACTTCCACTTGTTCGATAAAAGGTTTCTCCTTGTTCTCACCAATATATCGCGCCATTTCAGTCCACCGTTTGCGGCAAATATCCCCAGATCTGAGTTGAAAAAAAGTAGAACATAAACTTGCTATCTCATGAAAAATAAATAGTAACATTTAAAACTCCAAGGCGGAAAACTTTAACATCGCAACCATATAATTTTTCAGAACCATTTTAAGATGAACTGAAAAATATAAACTAAGGAGAAAGCTTGGCATTGTAAAACCATATGAATTTATCAGAACCATTCTGAGCTGAATTGGAACAAAAAAAATGGGCATTCAAACATATTATTGGAACCATTTTAAGGTGAACAATATTAACCCAAAATGCATTGTCTACGATATTGTAAATAATTGATAAATCGTCTTCCAAAGTTAGTTTATCGAACAATATGATGTTACTAGTGCTTGGTAAAACTCACTAAAATTGCACTTTTCAATAGGGCTCAAATAATAATAATAACAATGCAGGATGTATGTTTTAATATATCGACATTTAAAATATTTTCAGTATGAAATTTTCTAAGTGCTCTGAGTCAACTCCCTGAAACAATTATTTTCGTTTCAAGTCCCATTCATTCACACTTTCCTTGCCAGATTCTTCATCCTCAATGTCGTCTCAAATTTCTTCACAGCAATTTAAAACACAATGTGTTGTCAAAACACAAATTAATTTACATAGTTGTTGCAATTTAATCCATCAGTCATTAATTTGAAGGCCATCCGTAGCTTATCCTCGAACCAAGTCACTAACATGTTTGTGTTGCCAATTGTAAGACCAAATATAATTCATGTACGTGAGTGATTGAACACTTTATAAGTTCATGTATTTACTACTATTTTCCATTTAATAGATATCAATTATATATATATATAAACTGTCATAAAGTTATGAACCGAAAATAAGAATTATAACTTCTAAGCATTGGCTATGTGACAAGAACACTACAACAAGACTTCTTTCGTTAGAATGTAATAAAGCAAATACAGTTCAGTAGCAAAAAGAAAGATCATATTGATGTATAAAATAAAGAAATAGAGAGAGCACACATACCTGTGCTCAAGAAGATTGTCCCAGCTAACATCTTCTACACAGCAAGCATCAAATCTCATTAGCCTGCAAATCAATGTCAACAATCATGTCAATGCATATGTTGATAAGTTTAGCAATTCAACGAAATGACGGCAAGGCACAAGCCCACCTATACTAGGCTTTGCTTAATTAATTTTGACAAATAGAAGCTGAGAATAGAGAGGAAATATTACACAAGAGGATGACAACAGTCAAGAAGGTTGAACTTGTGAAAATACTTGTTTCATAATTTTAATATTGAATTATGCATCAGACATCAGTAACCATTGGGCAAAATCGTGATATAATTTGTTTCAACAAGTTTTTCTGATTCTTAGCTGCCTAAGTTAAAGATTCTGTCCTAGGAAAAAATTTCCAAATCAGAGTCCAAGCACCTATTAGGATGTTATAAAGATGAGAACGTTAAGGTGGATGTATGGACATACCAAGATTGACAGAATAAGAAATGAGAACATTAGAGAAAGTCAGGTTGCACCTATTTAGAGAAAACTTCAGGAAATACATTTGAAATGATACGTAGACGATCAATAAATACTTCAGTTAGGCGATGTGAGCACATCAAATGAGGAAGACTAAAAAAGACAGTTAGCAACAATCAAATAAGATAAAATTTATTTAAATATACATGATAATATAGTACGGGATAGAGTCGAATGACGTAGAAAGATCCATATAGCTGACTCCACCTACTAGGATAAAGCTTGATTGTTGTAGGGTCCAAGAATGGCTTAAAATCTGGGTCCAATACCAACACATGTCCACGCATGGGCTAGCGATACGTTTGATATGGATCGGCAAGCAACCACACACCATTCCAATTGAGTGTCACCAAGAAACAGAGTGTTGGTATTGAAACCATAGCACCAGATGGCTGGTTTTATAACTGAAAAAGTATTTCCAAGTTTAAGCCTCTTCTCCTTCTCCAAAGTGTATGTTCCATTTCTCACCAGTATTTCAGGAATTTCATTAGTTCATTTAAAATTGTAATTTAAAATGAATTATTAATTCCCTATATTCATTTTCTTCTTGTTTGATTGTTATAAAATTTAAATTTATAGTATGGCAGTAGGGGGAAACACTCATGTAGAGGCAATGCTATCACAGTTCTTTTTTCCAAATAATTATATCATATCATCATCGTCGTCAAACCATGTTTTTCCCAACCCCCAAAACATTCACCTAAATACAATAATTGCAGGGTAGCTAAGATATATGCCTAGTACTAATATCTCAGCCTAAATCAAAGTTTTAGTGATGTTAAACACTTGTATCTGAAGAGGGATATAGAAGAGGCTAGATGGTTTTATGCCCAAATTATGAATCCAATTCTGACTTGCTAATACACATGCTGATAGTAAATTCTTTTTCGAGCTTGTGCCCTCACCCTTGCTAGTTGATTAATACGAAGCTATATTTTAAATCACAGAGATTTTGACATTCTTGTTCAGATAACAAGTATTAAATTTATACATTCAAGGTCCACTGTATCGTCTCTTCAGAGTTGCAAAAGTAAGGTGATAGCAAAATGAGAAGCAATAAGATGCTGACTGCTGAGAACATTTGAATATTAATAGGCTGCAGTTTAGGATATGAAATACTTATAAAATATGATAATTAACATCTGACATTCGAGAACTCAAATAAAAGAATCAAACTATAATGAAAGGAAGTATAACAAAGAAAGATCATAGATCACAATGTCAAGAACAATGAATCAAAATTGTCTTACGCATCCACCAAAAGGTAGTCATCCTTGTCACTCCATAAATTTTTCATGACCAAAGGAGACGCCATTTGTTGATAGCTGAATGAGCAGAACAACACAAATGATAACTATCAATGTATATATGAGAACCACTGAATCGGAAAAATACAAATTTTGTTTCTCACTAGAAAAACACTGTTGATGTAGGTGGCACATTTCTCCGCAGAGTAATAC
The DNA here is from genome assembly GCA_037974795.1 of Kaempferia galanga. Lineage (NCBI taxonomy): Eukaryota > Viridiplantae > Streptophyta > Magnoliopsida > Zingiberales > Zingiberaceae > Kaempferia > Kaempferia galanga. The sequence goes on from JBBPFP010000076.1 coordinate 2,543,492, forward strand.
AAATAAAAAAATATCAAGATAAAGATGAGAAGCCATTTGTTGCTAGGATGTTGTCTTCTTTGTTGTACTTGCCATTGGTAGTTGCAATAGCAGATAACAAGGTTGGTACATCATTGTCTAATTGTATCAGTCGAAAATATTGCTGTGAACTCGCCTGACATTTATGAAACATGTGCTTCTGATAAAATTGTTCATACAAGAATTTCCTGGTCAATGCATCCTTACACAATACTTTTTTCAAAGGCCTCTTTGATGTTGCTTCTCAGTGATTAAGAAGTGCATAGAGTGTGTCGTCAAGAGTTAGGTGGCTCATGGACATACTTTGATTTCAAGGCTAATTGTAATAATTAGATTTTCACATGAATTGCCACAGAATTCAAATAAATTTACAAGTCCCCAGCAAAACAAAGGTTGTGCCTCTTCAAGCATGAAAACTTCTTAAAACAGTGAGGAGCAGAACACAGTTCAGTATCAGATGATGGTTAATACAGACTCAGCTTGTGACTGATGCATAGCACAGTTCTAGATGACGGTTAAGATAAACTTAACTTGTCGCCAAAATTAGCAGTTTTTAAAAATAAACTTATCTAAGTAATCAATCAAGGAATATCATACAAATTAAGAAGTTACCAACCCCTTCATGCGGCAAGCAGCAGGCTCATTGATTACTTCTCCAGGTATATTGTCTCTAAGCTACAAAAACTAATGGATCATCAAGATTGGGGGAAAACATATGAGATTCTTTAATTAAATGAAGCATAGTATCCTTGGAAAGCAGAAAGAACAGCAGATGTGGGAACTGAATGAGAACCAACCATGTATTGCTTAGCACTTTGCTCTACAAGATCTTTCAATTGTAAATCCATGTTTACTAGATCAAATTGAATCTGACACTCCTCCTGTGACAAGGTTCCTGTGCCAAGAGAAAAAACAAATTGATTGGATGGCCAGCATAATATTCTCTACATGAAATGAACAAGCATAGCATATAGACAATTTTCTCATAGAGCAGTAGCCAACACAACCAATGAAAAGCAACTAGAACAAGGGAACTACTTGAGAGCACAACATAAATTCACTAATGTTTCTCAGAGATTTAGGTTGTCTTTAGTTGGCTGCACGGTAGGAGCAAAGGAAGAATTAGGGAAAGATAGAGAGAAACCTTCTTTAGTTGAGTGTCAAGTTGTCACTTAAGCACTTGCAGTTCGATCCTCAACTACGACGCATTTACATGGATTTTTCCTCCAAATGAAGTCATGTTGGGCGCTTCCCGATTTACCCTAACGGCATGTGCGAAACTTCCGTGGGGTCGGGCCGGTTGCCCTAGATTCGGTATTAGCTGGTTCATCATTTTTGAAAAGGGAAAAAGGAGGAAAATTTTGGTTTATTTTCTCTTGAAATTGATGTGCTAAAATTGAGTGAAAAATCACTCAAAGCCAACACATGATGAACACCAACTGCTGTCTATCCTGAGTGTGGTCAAGTTCTAAAAGAAGCCCATGGACACGAGAGAGGCGGAAATTTCATGTTGGGGGCAAAGCGAGAAATCAGGTGTGCAAGGGGGTTGCAAAAATTAGCACAAGTTAGGGGGAGGGGCTTGCAAGACGGTGAAAGCATGCTAGGTAGAAGACAAGGGCATACTGAAAATTTTGTATTCTTCATTCTTTAAGTAAACAACACAGAAACTTCTCTTTCATATGCACACACTTCCATTAATCCATCTCTTCCCCTCCCTTCCTAAACCTTACTTCTAATTTTTTTTAAGTTCTTTTGAGAGCTAAGTATTGCTTAAGTTCACATTCTAGTATCGATACACATGCAAATGTCTATACCCAATGATACAGTACTAAACAAGCATAAAAGTTTAGTAGTTTCACGTTTAAAGACATCGAATATCGATAAGGGTGACAGGAAAGAAATGCTAGAATCCAGGTTAGGAGTTGAACTGAAACAAAAAAGCCAGACACCATCTGCCATACAAAGTGGGAAACTGTCCAGAACTCAATGATAATAGAAAGCAGACCTTTTCTAAAATTTTGTGATTTGGTTCTTCGCCTAGTGTCTTTGACATGTTTACAATGTTTCACAAGTTCACATGCTATTGTTTTCCAGTCTGGCCCATGTTTTGCATAGAACCTATATGCATAAACAGTAGATGGTAAAACATAAAATGGCATGATGCAATAATGACATCAATATTGCCAGAGCATTTTTTAGCACATGGTACAATAGTGTAGTTACAGTGCCTTGCAAAACATGCACTATGCACTCAATTTATAATGTCCACAACTTGACAAAGCATGGTAAATAGCAGATCAACCACTTTTCTTCGTTCAAATTAGACCAGGACACAACTCATTAGAAGACAATAATTAGCTAACTTATACCTAGGAGTGACCAGATCATAAGATATAATTCTAAACACAAGCTACTCATTCCAATAATGACGTTTGTTTGACATATTGTAACCAAAAAGAACACCGTGAGAGCATAAATTTAGTCAACCAATAGAAGCCTGATATTATAAATGAAGGCTAAGAATAAAGAATCAAACTTGACCAACAATTTGGTAGCAAGAGCAATCGCTTGCTTCATATTTGAGCAGGAAGAATTCAACCAATTCGCTTAAATCATTTATGCATGTCACCTAAACATAATGCCGTAATGCATCATATCTCACTCCACAACCTGAACAACAAACATGCATCTATATGTAAAACACTTAAAATGATCCCACATAAATCATTTATGCATGTCACCAAAACATAATGCCCTAATACATCATTTCTCACTCCACAACCTGGAAAAACAAATATGCATCTATATGTCAACCACATATGGTCCCACGAATCTCTATAACCATGATAACTTTTGAATGCCTGATAAACATACTTAAGATCTTTCAGTGCTGCCACATAATAAGTTAAAGCAGCTACCTTGCAAGGAACTCAACTCTGCAAATCATAACACAACCTAGATTTTCCATTTGTTGGGGGCCAAAAACATAGAACGCATTCAATTTATAGTTCATATTCAACATATAGATATGCAAGTTACCTGAAAAGTGTTTCATATTCTTCAGGTTTCAACTTACTCGACTTACTCCTTTCAAGTAGAACATGTGCTCGATTATATGTAGCTTCACGATGTCGATTTGGCAAACAAGCTCCTGCAGGGACATGATCAGATGGCAATTAAACACTTATGGGGGGAATGAAAACAAGAAGTCAAGTGGAAATTGACAACAATTGACAAAGCCAAAAAAAAAGGTTTGGATAAAAAGTTCATAGCTTTATCACCAAGTCGTGTTTGTCCCAATCCTGGGGACAAATGCAAGGATCTTTTCCCTCCATTGAGCTTTATGAAAGTTATAACACTAGTAATTTTCAAATCAATTAAATTATTATTTTACCTTAACTAAAATTTCTTTAGAAATCTTATAATATGTATTGGCCATCCTTGAATACATCGATGCCATCTCAATTCATTTATTGTAAGTACTTAATTGCTCCCTAATAATAGTAACATGTTATTTTATTTTTTAATAAGCTTTCTCCGCACTTTAATCAATATAGTGTGTAATACCAAAATCTTATAATCCCTTCTTTTTCTTTTTAGACTTAAATTGCACACAATAATCATAAGATCATCACAAGTTCCTTTCCATCAAACTCTTTAGCCTGTTTCTAATATCTTTCGTGTTTATAAAAGGGAGCAGGTCATGAAATCAAATAGGCGAGGTATGTATTTCACATATACAACAAACGACAGTAGGCTACATAAAGCATATATGGCGCCTTAAAAAGTCTTGATGACTGATGTGAATCAATATAGATTAAAACCAATTAAAACAAGCCCAAATTTGAACTCTGAACTCTCTGGCATGATTTTTTCCTTTTCCTCATTGCTAATTGTTTCTTTCATTTTCTTATTTCCTCACAGAGCTATTCCTCTCAACTCTTGGTGATGGTTGTTATTCTCCCCTCAACACTCAACAACAATTGTGGAGATGACTGCAACAAAACTTTGTAATATCTATCATTAAAACTTGACAAACAAATATGCAAGTTCAGGATAAATATATGAAAATGATGCTTACCAATTTCCTTGCAAAAATCTGTGATGTTTGAATAGTTTTGAAAGTGGAGAATCATACTCTTACCCATCTCCCCTAATTGATTTCTCTGAAAGATAAAACATCACATGTTACATGAGGCAGAAGGAAAAGTGTAAAAGAAAAGGAATATAAGTAATGATATACAAAATTAGATTCAAAACATTGAATGACCGTCGGTTAACCAACTTCAGTAAGCAGCCTGAAAATTTTGTTTGAGATTTTGCGTTGCAACTTGCCAAATGATTCTTTCATCTTCTTGCAAAAGGTGCAAGTTTAAAACAGTAAGGTCATCTCAACCATGGTCTAACACTCACATATTGTTTCATACAATCCACTTCTACATACAAGCTTGACCAATTTCTAGAACATAGATCAGTCAAGTCCTAGTAAAAAATAAGAATTGGCATATAAGTAGCAAGGGAGATTCGTCAGGGTGCAGTCGGAGAACAAGGAAGTTTGTGAGATCTTAAATGGATTAAAGTGCTGCAACAGAATCTGTGACCAGAGAGTGGAAGATATTAGAAGGTGGATAAGAAAGTATTGACAGGCATGGGTTCTCTTCAACCCTATGAGGAATAACATGGCAGTAAACAGGGTTGCCAAGCAGACGAGGACATGCTGCAGAGGGTTAATCCTAGATACCATATCACCTGGTTTGGATACGGCTGAGTGCTACAGCAGTGAGACTGGGATAGTAGATTGTATGAGTTGGAGAAGTACTGAATAAGACTGGCATTCAGGACTCTTACAACCAACAAAAGAGTAGATTATGCTGGCATGCAATAGTGAGGAAGAGTAATTTTATCATCAAGATAATGACAAGTTGTCCAGAAAGTAAAACATTCTTAACAAACTAGAATGATACAGATGATAATAGGACATGGCATTCAAAAGCCTAACATATCATTGAGACAATAAAAATAAAACATAAATCTAAAACAAACTTTTAATGTATATATGGAACGAAGCAATGAGAAAGAAAAAAATGAATTTGCAAAATGCATAAACAAAGAAATTTAATTGTATATCGGAAGGATGAAAAAAAAATGGAAGGGTAGCTTGTTTTATTTTTAATGTTTAATACAAAAGAAAAGTGAGAGAAAAAAATTCAAAATATAATTTGACTATTAGTTTTCATTTCCACCATATTTATTAGTGTGTGTTTCCTAAAACTGAAAAGGCTAAGGAAGGAAAATGAGGGTGGAGAAAAAGCTAAGGAAAATGTGGGTTGACGGGAGAATTTTTATAAGGAATTAATTCTTCTCCAATTCCGTCAAAACCCATACCACTAAAACAGTTGGAAAACTAATTAATATCCTCAAAGTCCTACTCATGACCTGATGTTTCCACCATATTCAGTAATTAATATGGCGTTTTTCCTTCTATTGCAGGAAATATGTGAAATTAATTTCCATAGATTTTAATCCTAAGTTGAAAACACATACTAGAATATTTTCACAGAAATTAGTTCAAATTAACTTTCCACATGAGGAGAGTTTTCTTCCAACATGTTTTCCTTCCCTCCAATACGTATCCTTAGTTTTCCACTGTCTATCTTCACCTTAGTATTGAGAAAAGGAAATATAATCTCTCCAAGTTTCCCTTTTCTAATTTGTTTCAAGTCCATCCTTTCATCTTTGAATCCTTCTAACGTACCTTCCCCATAAGCACACCTATAGTGAACCATCAAGAAAATAGAAATTACCAATTCAAGTTTTTTGTTGAATACTTAATAAACTAACCTTAATATATTCATCTATTGCTTCGAGTATCTTTTCATCTTCTTCTTTAGTAAAATGTTTGCCTTGGATTACAGGTATTTCAGAATTTCCTTCATTAGAATCAGTCTGATAAGTAAACACCTCAATTTCACTTGAAAAAGTGACTTTCTTTTTCTTTAGGGAAGATATATTTGAACCATTTCTAAAGCTCTTCTCGCTCTTCAAGCTACAGGCCACTGAATCATCAGCTGCCTTCCCCTTCCTCACATTAGATGTCTCTTTATTTCCTTCAGCTTCCACTGTTTGAAGGGGTGTCCTTATCTTCCCCTTGATCTTCATTGGGTTCTTGGAATGTTCTTCTGCTTCTTGATTCTCTGCATTTCCATCCTTCTCCTTGCTCTTCTTTCTCTTCTTGTTAATTGATGTGGATGTAGATGGCATTTCCCTGATTTCTTGAACTTCCTTTCTGACTTCCATGCTCAATGATTGGCACCCATTTGTACATGTTTCATGTGAATTCTCTTTATGCTCACAGGCGTCAAGTGTCCTCTTTGCTTTCGTCTTTGCTTTATTCACTGAAATGTGAAGTTTATCATAATTTGTTGAGACCTTATTTTCAACAACCATATGTCTTCGAACTTCCAGGGTTTCAAGGACAAGATGCTTAGGAATCTCATGTTTCTTATCATTTGTGTTCATTTTCGCCTTCACATTTTCGATTTTGCCTTTACTATTCTCACAAACAGTATCATTATCTGCATCAGCAACCTTCCCAGATGTTTTGTTGTCATCCCCAGAAACTTCACCTGGAGTAGCCCCTGAAGAAAGGTCACTAATTTCCAATACATTATCCTTCTTTCGCTTTTTCATATTGGCATCTACATTCAAGTTCACTAAACCACCATCTTCCTGCTTCCTCTTCCTGTTTTTAACGTCTTTTGGTGCCTCATTATTTCCTTCATCACCATCTCTATCTTTCCTTCTCTTCTTCTTGCCATCTTGACTGCCATGCTGTTCGAGTTCTGCCTCCTTCACATCCTTTTCTGCATCTGTCTCCAATTTACCATCAGAAATCCTGCGAACTTCCTCAATTTCAAGATTCATAGTTTTCTTCTTCTTATGCTTCTTCAAAGCTACTTGATTTCCCTCCAAGGAGGTGCTTGAACTCTCTTCCACAATATCACCGCTCGTGCCATCCATCTTGGGGTTTCCTTCCTGCTGCCTTTTCGTCTTCTCGTGTTCACTCATTTCTCCTCCTGCTTCTTGCATAGTTAGATCGAGCAATTCACCTCTAATCTAGGTAGGTCCGATTCTGAAAAAAAGGAGTTTTTCAGGTCAGAAAACTGAATTCAGCGGCGGCGACGAAGAAGATCGGCAATTGAAGGTATAACTTTCGAGACTAGGGTTCAGGGGAAAAGTGTTTTGCTCCAGAAACCCGGATACTGGCGGAGGTTGCGATGAATCAGGACACGAGAGACAGAAGACCTTCACGGCGTTCCCGAAGACGAGCACGCGTAATGGAAACCCACAAGCACAAAGTGAGAGAAAAAGCAGACATGCTGCTGCGGCTCCGGCGACGACGACGAGGCATCGTTGCTATGCTGCTGGCGCGAAGGCTCCGCCGCATGAAAGAGGAAGGAGATCGCCGGCCGGCGCTCCGAAGAAATGGGTCGGGCAAGAAGGCGACGAACGAGAGGGAAGCGGATCGGGTGGGTCTGATAACGGATCCGCTTCAAGAAGTAAAATATTCTATGCGTTAGAATCTGGGGGCGTTTCTTAGAATATCTCAAACTTACAGGACCGGATCAAGAAATATTTCGGTCGGGTTCAACGAGTTCATGCGGCCGAACTCAAATTCCATCTCAAATCAGTCCCTACAAAATTAAAAAAAAAAAAATTCAACTCTAATAATTTCGAAGAATATTTCATTTTCATTGCATACTTTTTCTTGTTAAGAGCAAAGATTAAAAAGGCACCGTTTAAATTTATTATCGTTAAAAAGCAGCTTTAATTATCTACCTTGTCAAAATAGATTTTTTTTAAAAAAATAATATTATTAAAATAGTATTTTACTCCTGATTTAAAATTTAAATACTCTTTTGTGCTCTATTTTAGAGCAGGTTATTAATCCGGTAA
>JBBPFP010000076.1:2555760-2566465 GCA_037974795.1 Kaempferia galanga
GAAAGGAACCAGTGGGACCGAATGTTCATCCAAGAAGAAAGTCATAATTAGCTCCAACGAAGCAATAATAATGAAGCATTTATCCCATTTATTTCTAAAAAATAATTCTTAACAATTCATTATTATTGTAGCAATTTTGACTAATTCTAATTTAATATTGGTTAAAACTATTTCAATATTCATTAAAATCAAAATTATAATTAATAATTTTTTATAGCTTATGAATTAAAACTAAATAGGTAAATTGTTTATTTCAATGTGATTAATAATTATCCATTTCGATTTACAAGTCTCCGCCAAGAAAAAGTAAACTTTGCGAAGACCATTATTTAAAAAAAAATAATTAAAAAAAAGGAAAGAAATATTTGAATTAACGGAATACAATAACTTTTAACAAGCTAGAAAATTGTGAAAAATCTATATTGGTAAATAATAATTGCTTTAAAAACACAATTCATATCCTTCTTGTTGCTGTGATACATACATTTGGATTCAAAGTTCCTTCTCCCAATTACAAGAACACAAAGAACAAGGGACACAAACCAACTTCCTCATTCATCCGACGACAACCATTCCAGTTGCAGTTCCATCTCCCCGCACTCGACATTTTGTAGCTTCAGGCGCACCTCTTGCTTGATCTTTCCATCGACAACGTTGACAAAGCTGTCCTCGATGAGGGCATTGTCGTTCATTTTCAGCCACTTCCCGACCTGCATGTTCCCCTGAACATCCACATGCCCGTAGGCCAATGCCGCAGTGATCATAGCCTGCAAGTCGATCTCGGCCTCGCCCATTATATCGTCAGCGGAGATGTAGTCGTGGTCGAACACTTGCTGTTGGAAGAGAAACAAACATCATTTTTTAGAGAAATAGCTAGAAATGTAACATCATGAATCTAGAGAACATCTAGACTAGCTGAGACGTACATCATAACAAAAACCTTAAGAGGCATACTCAAGTTTACCATTTCTTAAGGTGCTAAAGCACGTCGAGTGTAGTAATGCCCGAAACCTTCCTTCAGAAGGGTATTTAAAACATTGGAGATTAAATGCTGAAGCAATAATAGGATATATAGGTAGCCATATCCTTATAGATACATCATTCGAAATCCCAAGAGCGACTCGATTTTGAATAGGGCATGATGTTACTCGGACACAAAACAACGAAGCCTTTATCCCAGTCGAGTTGGTTATGTGAATTCTCTTATGTTATTATATCTTATCTATATTTAAATAAATTTTATTCTTTTTATCATTGCTAACTAATTCTTCTTTTATTTCCTCTTCCTCTTTTTTGCGAAGACATGCAAAAAGATAGACGTGGAAAATGTATAACGAGCAGAATAAGATGCGCAGAAAAAATTACGATAATCTACTTACTAAAATATAAACAAAAACTAACCAACTTAAGAGTGCCAAAATGCTGTGGGATCGAAAACTTGAGCTCTTCGTTCCATACTGGATTCAAGTTGCTGTTCTTTACTGTGGTTTGGGCTTTCTGGTACACTCCATGAGCATTAGAATGAGAATCAGAAGTAGCTTAATTCAAACGCAATTTTGCAAAAAAAAAAATCCAATTACTTCATGCTTAGTAAGTCACCTGTTGCCCGAGCATTAAGATAACATATGGGTCGCTAGTCAGCATATCTCTAATGGCTAAATTTGTCCCTCGAACTACTGTGACCTTCAAATTTCCAATGAATTCGCCAGCCTCCACCTACGAGCATTCCAAAATCCTGATTATTAATGTACCATAGAACTAGCGATCGTTTGTCTAAGAACAGACAAGAAAAGTGCATAGTTGTACAAACTCAGATATTGATAGCATGATGACTTACACTCTTGTTTGAATTTTTGGAACCAAAGCTAGAAGAACTTTTTGAAGAGTCGACAGAATGGAAAGAACTCTTTGACGACACGATACGTAAGCTTGGTGTTAAAAATTCTTGCAGAACATACTTGGACCTATTGACGAAGAAACAAAAAAGGTTTCCCATAAGATGTCAGTGTATGGATGTTGCATCACAAATCTCTTAAACACGGTCTACCTAATAAATTTGGTCCTGTCCTCATTGCTTGCATCTGGTTTCGGTTTCGAATAGTCTTGAGGAAGAAAAGATTCATAAATTGAGTTGGCATAGGAGTTTCCACCGACTTCAAGCACTGATTCCATGTCGCTTTCAGACCATTCGTCCGGTGTCAAGGAGAGCACCTGAATGACAAGAATTGAAAAGGAAAATTGATCAAAACAATGTCACTTTTATGAGATTGACACAGTCTAGCTAACATGACAAAAAAAACCAAGACCACGCTTGACTAACTATTCTATCACTAACTAAATAACAATTGTAAGATCTCAATGGCCTAATGATTAACAGGAGAATCATATTGACAGCATCATAGACGATAAAAAAAATAGTTGGAATTAACCAATTGTTGTTCTTTTAGAAAATAAAAAGAGAGAGAAAAGCCATGTATGTTATGACAGTAAGATTTGCAAGACCTAGGAACACGTTGATGATTGAAGTCAGAAAAAATGGCACACTAAAAGGAGGACCAAGCTTCGAATAGAAATAGATGAAAAAAAAGGAGTTGATCGTAATCTAAGTGGATATGACAAAAATTTTGGAAGTTGTAATGGGGTTACTATCGGAGGGCAACGGGAGTAGGTGAACAGGAAAGTAGGAGAGAAGATAGGATGAAATATGAATTTCGATACTTAATTGTCATTGCTCAAGTAAAGTCCATGTATATATGGACACAAAATTCCTTCGACTGACAGTTTTTTGGCCTAGTGGTAAGCAAGCTAAATCCAGATAGCCTTTGGTCAAACATCTAGGGTTCAAATCTGTATAATAGTACTATTGGGAATTGTTATATGTATGCTTATGAAACATAAGGCATCTTCTATCCCATTCCCTAATCAGATACGAGAGAACACAGTGGAAAATGTTCAAAAACTGAGCAACTACAATCCTACAACAATTTGTGAGAATGATAGAGTAAATTCAACTCAGCCACTAAGCACCTAAGCCAATACCTTCGAAGTATATGCCCCAAGGCTCCGATGAATGTCGCTACATTTCAGGCATAGAAAAACTCCAATGTTAGCAGACCTGTGACCACAAGTGAGTTTTATATCAGAAAACTCAAACTTTAAAACAAGCCAGCAACAAAATATGATCTCATGGATTTGAAATAGAAAAGTTAAAGTGAATGCCATCCATGATCTTCTAGAACAGAACCAACAATCTTGACATTATGGTACATTTGTGCAAATAATCATTTTGTCATAATTTTGGGTTAGAGGAACATTGCATGATCACTTTAATATCTAAAAAATTTAGTCTAAATGATGATACTAGACAATTTTCATAATCCTTAAATGCATAAGATAAACTAAGTTTTTGTTGTAAATTTTCTACTGAGAATAACTTTGCATAATTGTTTAATATGTAATATTTTGTCTTAACAACAATGCAAGGCCTACAAGTTTACTAGCATCACATGTAGAATACGAGGCCTAACCTCTAGATAAATGAAGCAAAAAAGTTTTTTTTTAAAGTGAAAACAACAACAACAACAAACTCTTTATCTATTAAGTGGGGTCAGCTATATAGATCCTCTTATGCCATTAGGCTCGATTTCTTACTATATTTTCATGTATATTTAAATGAACTTTATCATGTTTTACCGTTGCTAACTAAGTCTTCTCCCTGTTTCTCTATTAATGTGTGTATTTGTCATAATCTCACTTTTAAAAAAAAATCAAATGAAAACAAAAATATATTCTTGTGATAAGTAATATTTAGTATATTTAGAAAAATGTAACTTTCAGTCATGTCAACTCACATAAGCAACAAGAGGACCATTTTACACTTACACCCATTTTGGATCTGAACCACTGCAATCTGCGCAAATTCGATTATCAGATTTCATACTAAGATCCTGCAGTTTCTTCCATTTACCTGTTTACATAATAAAAAACAACAATTAGCTAAGACACTAATATCTGACATATAAATGATGTTGGTAGCTTGCAATTGACATATAACATAATGTGTAAAGGTTGAAACATATCATCAATAAACACTTCATCTATAGTATGCGTTTGGTGCATGCATAAATGAAAATAATCAAACTAAGTGGTGTTTTATGTCCCTTATCAGACAATTCCATTAGTTTGGCAACATGTATTGGAAAATTAATGAATACATTAGAAAATTTTCTATATCTAGATACAGAAATTGTAAAAATAAAAAAGAACATATTCGATAAATTATATTAAAAAATAATTATGTTTACCAGTCCTTGGCACAAGAGATCGCTGAGTTTTTTTTTTTTCTGCCTTGCTCCTATTAATTAATAGACACAACTACATAAATCAAGCAACCACCCATCTCAGGCTTCAAATGGAAGGAGATTAAAACCTTATGAACTAACTAATGATTTCTATATAAACTTGAACTGACTCGGGGCTTCATGAAACTCTAAATTAAGAATATAATATGAAACATGATCATTAAAGGAATCCAAAATTTTCAAGTAATGATAATTTATTTAATCCATGCTCAAGGTGCCATCCAGGAAAATGAATCCACAAATGTATTCCTCGGTGTGGAAACTGATTACCTATTAGAAGATGAAGCCAAACAAGAGTACAGATATAATGCTTAGAATAAATTTCCCATGCAAGAACACCGAATTCAGAATTTTCAGACAACTAAATGATAAGCTAGCATCTATATAAACAAAGATAAAAACTGTAACAAGTATGAGCAGACAGGTCTTCGAGTGTGTACCTGAGGCTGAATTGTCAAGCTTGTGCCGGTCACTCATCTATTCAATTATCCACAAACAACTAACCCTTTTTCACAAATGAAAGAGAGGGGGAAATCAACAAAACTTGAGCAACTATAAGTCAAGATTTTTGCAATACACACGATTTCAAGTAATAAATCAAGAAAAGTGCATTTACTTCCAATTGCTATCACTTCATTGCACAGGGTGATTGGAATGAAGTTGCATCCAATTTTTGGTAAGTATAAGGGATAGGCAAAGGATTCATGCTGTGAATTTCGAAATTTTGACAGGGAAAAGCTAAACAGATAGAAAAAATAATCATGAATGAAACAAAAAGGAGAAACCCTTATCCAAAGAGATGAACAACAATAGCAAACGTCTGGTGTTGCATGATATCCATAACCAACTCCGGCATTGTGTTTTCGTTCGCCAAAAGAGATCAAATCAAGAAAACACGGTTTCTTATCAACCTAAACGATTGAAATACAGATTAAAAACATCTAAGGAGCAAACTTGGAGCGATCGAAGCAAATATCCCACAAGAATAAAGCCACACTACGGATCAGATCTTCAAGGAATCAAACCGCTAAATGCACGCATCGAAAAATTCCCTAGAAACCCCAGTGATGCATCGAAAGAGCAATCTAAGCATCATCATAACGCTAATCGGTAAATGTACCTGGAAATCTAGCAGCTATCGGAGACAAATCTTCCGGAATCGAGATGCAACGAATGCGATCAGCAGTCATCTCCGTTTCCAGAGGTCGTGAGAAATTGTAGAAGGTAGTTTTACATTCCAGTCCCCTCAAATATACACATTATTTTTATAGGATCAAACAAAATTTGTCGGACGCATCAAATTTTTGAAGGGCGAATTGTTATTTTTAAAAGATTAAGATGAAATTTGAAGATTGCAAAATTTAGCGGGAGGAGTATAGAAGTATAGATCATCTAGCAAGGGCCCAAATTCAATACAACAGAAATTTTAGGAGGTAAAATTATAATTTAAATAATAGTGATAAGAAGCACACTCTGACGTTCAATTGACAATTTCACAGTCTACCACCTTAAACTTTTACTATTTAGCTTCTAAATTCAAAGAATATCCTGTTAATTCGTGAATATTAATAATGAATATATGTCTTATTTGTATACGAATTAACTTATTTATGCTCACTGAATGAGTCATTTAATTTAATAAATTAAATTATTATATATTTAAGCCTTAAATTTATTTATTGTATATTTAAATTCATCAAATAGGAGTTAAATTATATCATACAAATAGTTCGTGTCAACTTTTATTATATTTTGATGGTTTGGGGCGAAGTGTAAATTTCTGCGAAAGGAGTTAAAACAACGGGTCAAAGCGGAAAAAGCTTTTTCTCCACGGCGCCGATCTCCAGCCTTCCCCCACCGACCCACTGACGACCGGCATCGCCACTCCTCTCCGCCGCAACGACGCTCCTCCGCTCGCATCGCTTCTTGACGGTCCGTACGCCTTCATCACCTTCCTGTAATCTTATAGATCTATGGATCTGTGAGCTCCATCAGTAGGGATAGATCGCAATGTTTTCTGATCGATCTTCGGTTTCTGGCTTCTTTTGGTAATTCTGACGTGCTTCTGTTAGATTTTTGTCCCATCGGTTTCGTCGAGTCCAGATCGATGGCTTCCACGCAGATATACTGTCCTGGATTGGGAATGAGATCGAGCATGAAACCATCCCTGGCAGCGATTCGCTCTTCACTATGCACTATGGAGCTCAGGATCAAATGTTTCAAAGTCCCTTCCGTTAGGGTTAGCAACATCAACAACAGAAAGGTTAGTTTTTTCATCTCTTTGATCTTTCCTAGATGTGAAGAAATCATAATGGCGGATTGCTGATTCACTGTTGGTAATTCAGAGTTCAACTTTAAAAAAGATCACAAAGCTTAGTAGGACATGGCTTCCCATCTCTCATGCTGTTTTACTCTGCCATAGTTCACAAAAACAATAATAATATATGCAGTTCATGCATTTACTTCTCCCACTTTGGATGTGAGGTAATGGCAAAGCGAGTGTTGATCACAAAAATGATTATCCAAGCTTCTTTTTATCGGTTGGAAGTTTGTTGCATATAGTCATCTCATAATTAAGACATCTTGAAGCTGGGATCAAGGGAGCCCCATGTCTTCTCTCTTAATGGATTTGGTTGCTCTGGAATCAATTTTTGAACTCGATTTCACCAACATTGTCGCTTTCCCTTTGCTGATGTACAGGATTAGTTGACTTAAAACTGTAATAAACCTTTACTATATCAATATGCTTTGAATTAGTCGCAGATTGGATACTTTTTCTTAGGTCAGTAGCTTCTTGAGTCTGTTGTTAGATATGTCTACTTTCTTCTTGGAATGGACCTGGTTGCTCTGGAATCAAATTTTGAACTTGATTTCACCAACATTGTGGCTCTTCCTTTGCCTATGTACAAGATTAGTTGACTAAAACTGTGGTAAACCTTTTACTATATGCTTCTAATAAGTCAATAGCTTCTTGAGTCTATTGGCAGATATGTTCCCTCTCTTCCTGGAATGGACCTGGTTCTCTGGAATCAATTTTTGAAATTTTCACCAACATTATGGTTCTCCCTTGGTGTAATGGTAAAGTTGCTGCGGTGTGACTTAATGGTTACGTGTTTGAGTCATGAAAATAACCTTTTGTAATGCAGGAAAAGGTTGTGTATAATATACCCTTCTTGAGGATCCTGCATTGTTAGGAGTTGTGTATTGGACTGTCCTTTTTATTGATTCTCCCTGGATTAGTTGACTTAGCTGTGGTAAACCTTCACTATATGCTTATAATTCGCAGATTGGATACTTTTTCTTAGTCCAGTAGGCTTCTTGAATCAGTTGGCAGATGATGTATTTGCCTTATTTATTCTATAAGTTTCCTTTCTTGCTCTCAGTAGATTCACATGCTGTGAAACTTGATAACTTAACACTCTAAATTGCATACATGTTCTTGTGTAAGGTCTCACTTATATCCTCATCTTTTCTCGGTCCATGGAAATATTCAAAACCAAGCAATTGGGGTCGTCCTACAAATGCAGTGAATATTGATTTCGATGAATTATTTTATTCTTTAAAACCAAAAGGGAAATGTGAAAATTTTGAAGTAGAAGAAAGTAGGATGCAAAAGAAACTCATTGATTCTTTTTTTTTCTTCTTAATTTGGTGATTGTATTAACTCTATTTTGTTCTTAAACTCACAGTTTTATGTTTCCATGAGCGCGGATCGACGTAACTCTCAAAGAGATTTTGAGGCCAGTACTGCTGCAATCTATCCAGAGGATAAGTTCGATAAATCTGAATCCATCGAGTCTAATCCAGCCACGCAAGAGGAAGCCACTACCCCAACCCAGAAAACTGCAAGAATACATGATTTTTGCTTGGGAATTCCCTACGGTACGCTGCCCCAACTGCAATTTGTTACTTCTATTCTTTGCTCATACCTTTTCTTATCGTCGCTATCTTATGCATTTATTCGCTATAATCTTATTGCTAGGAGAAAGTTCTCATAACCATTTCACCATCAATTCAAAAATTAGTTTTAAGTTGTTGCAAATATCAGATCAGAGTTTGTACATCTTCGAAAAACATGCAGTCAATTGCTACGTTTCTTGTTGCAGGTGGATTTCTGTTTTTCGGTGGGTTGCTCGGATTTGTTTTATCTAGAAATCCTACTGGTTTGATATTTGGAGGTGTTATATCAGCTCTGAGTATATTTAGCCTAATCGTATGGAGCTCTGGAGGATCTAGCATACCTTTCATTCTGGGCCAAACAGGTATTACTCAGTATTTCTATCCTTGTGATTGGTAGTTCAAATGACAAATAGCTTAGTTTTTTTGTCTGGAGCAATTTCTTTTAATTGTTTAATCAAAAGGAGCACCCCACCCCACTAACACTGTAAAAATGAGACAACTGCCTTAAATACACAGTTCGATATTATTATTCGTGTTGTAACAACTACGAAATCATAACTGCTATAATATTGTAACAACAGTTATGAAACTATCATAGTTATAGCAACTACAGTTTCATAGCTGTTGCAAGATGGACTTGTCTTGTTCAATAACATTCACGTTGTAGTAATTATAAAATTAAAACTGTTATAACTACACTAGCAACTACGATTTTGTAACTATTACAATATTGTAGCAGCTACGATTTCGTAGTTGCTACAACGTGACTTATCTTGGTCATACAATTGATTGATTGATTTATGATTTAATATATATATGACAGGAGATAATAACGTAGAATAGTATGTTTAAGGGCAGTTGTATAATTTTACAAGGGTTGATGGGATGGGATACTCTTTTATTAAAAAAATAAAAGAGGTGCACGATTATTAGCATACCTTCTTAGTTTTCCAAACATCTGAGGATCGAATTCGTAAAACAAATTTATAAGATTGTGACATGACCCGTTGTGATGTTCAGCATGTGCAGAATGCTAAGTTTGGAAAAGATTAAAAAAAAAGTACTTGGGAGAAGTAATAGCTCTAATAGAAGAAAAATGAGAGAAAAGAGTTTAATACAATATCGACATGTTCAAATACAAGCAATGAACTTTATAATTATATACAAATCGAACATAAATAATGTAAGGGGATGATTTTGAACAACAACACTCCAGTTACCATAATTATACTTGGGGTTTAGGGAGTGGCACTATCTGTATCCCTCCCTGTAGCCCACTTCCAATAGTTGGGATTAACACTGCTTGATATTGGCGATGTCTAACACATTTGAATTGTTATTAACTCTAGTTCATCTGTTTGGTTGCAATGTGAAAATATATTTGATGTGCAGTAGTCTCTCATTCTTTGGAGGAAAAACTCATTTATACGAGAATTCTTATCGGTTTTATACCTTTTGCCTGTTTATGCATCATCCCTATAATGAACACTAGGTACACACTAAGTAACCGAGCCATAAAAGTATAAACTCTCGCATTGCTATTCTTATGAAATCGAACATACTGGAATATGTATTTGTTAGTTTCGTTCATAGAGTAGATAGATGATTCTTATGTTTAGTTTTAGTTTATAGGATTGTTGTAGGAATATTCTTTAAAGGGTCAAAATTAAAAGGGCATCCCAAATTAAGCAAATCATGAAAATCCTACTAGATATTTTATCGCGGGAGTACTTTTTCAGCGCTATTGTAATAGCTATGATTAACTATTACAACTTACATTAGGTAGCTGCTACAATGTGTAATACTTAATAAAATACAATTTGTAGTATTGTAGTAGCTACTTATTAGCTTCTACACGTTGTAGCAGTTATCTAGCTGCTTTAACTATTTTAAAGTTATTTTAATCAATTTAAAATAATTTTGATGAAGTTTAAAATATTTTGAGTAACTTGATAAAGAGTATTTTGATATAAGAGTGTTCAGAGTTATAGTTTAAAATTTTAATGAAATACATATTTTTACATATTGTGACTGTCAAGTAACCGTAAACCCAAAATTTTAAAATCTTGAATTTTAAATTTTAAATTGCTAAATTTTCACATTGTAAATAACCTCTACATGTAGCAACTCTCGAGTAGACTCTATGCCCTCGGGGCTACGGTGCAGCATAAAGGCACTAAGTTGTCACCTAGGTACCGACGCATTTATAGAGATTTTTCCTCCAAATGGGTTGCACAACCACTAGATGTTGGCCCGCCCGCCGCGAGCGCTTCCCGATTATAGTTGTCACAAGCGCGCGCTTCGCTCACTTAAGCGCGAAGCGAGGCGAAGCGCGCCTGTTGCGCTTCGGAAACGCTCGAAGCGTAGTGCTTCTAAGAAGCGCTACGCTTCGTGCAAAAGCGACGTGTTCGCTCGCTTTTGCACGAAGCACAGAATTTTCCAAA
>JBBPFP010000076.1:2598674-2609745 GCA_037974795.1 Kaempferia galanga
ATTAGTATAAGGCCTAAAATGGGCAATATCATACCATTGTGGAGATATCTTAATTATTTTGAACTTAGAGTAGCTACTACACGGTTGACGAGCTACTCTTGAGAACCTGCTACAACTTGCATGAGCTAGCTTGATAAGTTACATTTACTTATGTCAGTTGTTCAATACTTGGGTTTAACCAGGTTTTACACTATTTTTACAATACAATTATAGCAACTTCACAAAAATTTATCAATAAAAATATATTTCTAATATAATACATTTCGATTACGACATCAGTTTTATTGTGTAGCAGCTATTGTCCAATAACAGCTACAACATAATTAAAGTGTTATAGTAGCTAGGGCTTGTACAATGTAGCATAAATATTACAATTAGAGAGATTTACAACTTAAATTGATACAACTTACCCGTGAATGATTTGTGGGAAATGATATTTAGCAAGTTCCCTACAAAGTAAGAGTCCAACTAACTACTACACATTGTAACAGCTTGATGTTCATGTAGCTGCCACAACGTGTAGCAACTATTTGAACAATTAGCTGAAACACATTGTAGCAACTTGGGCTTGTCCATTGTAGCATAAATTCTAATAATATATTAGGATTAGAGAGATTTACAGCTTAAAATGAAATGACTTACCATAGAATGAATTGTGATAAATGATGATTAACAAGTTCCATGCAAATTATATTTAAATAACTAAAAAAATAATATTTTTTTCAAAAAAGATTATTAACATGGTTAGATTGTACATTGTACGCTTCAAAAGCTCTTTTTGCCTCTTCTTTACTCTCGTAGGACTGGTGTATAGCGACCTTAAACTGATTAGCTTGTGTAAATGCTTCTATCGAGGTGTCAGAAACACCGAGCTAATGCCCAATAAATACAACATATGTTTTCCCCTATATTAATTAAATAGATTATTTAGAATAATGAGTAAATAATCTATTAGGACAAGAGGGAATTACAACTTCATATAAAATGAATTATCCAGTTAGCTACTACACGTTAAAGTAGCTAACAGTCCAAGTAGTTGCTCTACACGTTATAGCAGCTGCTACATGATGTATAGCAACTTGATGTCTATGTAGCTGCCACAATGTGTAACAACTACTTGAACAATTAACTACAACATGTTGTAGCAACTTGGGCTTGTCCATTGTAGCATAAATCCTACTAATATATTATGATTAGAGAAATTTACAGTTTAAAATGGAACGACTTAGCATAGAATGAAATGTGGAAAATGATGATTGGCAAGTTCCCTGCAAATTATATAACCAACAAAATTATATTTTTCAAACAAAACATTATTAACATTGTCAGATTATATGTTGTAAGCTTCAAAAGCTTTTCTTGCCTCCTTTTTACTCTTGCAAGACTAGTGTATAGTGGACTTAAATTGATTAACTTGTGTAAATGCTTCTATCCAGGTGTCATAAACACCGAGCTAATGCCCAATAAATACAACATATATTTTCCCTATATGACTTAAATAGATTATTTAGAATAACAAGTAAACAATCTATTAGGATATGAGGGAATTACAACTTCATATGAAACAAATTAAAGTAGCTAACAATGCAAGTAGCTGCTACACGTTATAGCAAGTAACAGTCCAAGTTGCTACTACACTTTGTAGCCACTTGATGTCCATGTAGCTGCCACAACGTGTAGCAGCTACTTGGACAATTAGCTGTAACACATTGTAGTAGCTTGGACTTGTCCGTTGTAGTATAAATCCTAATATATTAGGATTAGAGAGATTTTCAACTTAAAATGAAATGACTTACCATCGAATGAAATGTGGGAAATAATGATTGGCAAGTTCCCTACAAATTATATAACTAACAAAATTATATTTTCTAAAAAAATATTATTGACATTGTCAGATTGTGCGTTGTAGGCTTTAAAAGCTCTTTTGCCTCCTCTTTACTCTCACAGGATTTGTGTATAGCGAGCTTAAACCAATTAGCTTGTGTAAATGCTTCTATCTAAGTGTCATAAACAGTCAGATGATGCCCAATAAAAATACCATATGTTTTCTCCTATATTAATTAAATAGATCATTTATAATCACGTATAAACAATCTATTAGGATTAAAGAGAATTACAACTTCAAATGATACGACTTATTATTCATTATGAAATGTCGGAAATGAAATGATGTTTGACAAGTTTTGTGCAAATTTTATAACTAAAAACTTACAATTTTATCAAACAAGAGTATACTTACTGCTACATGTTGTATCACCTATTTGAATAGGTAGTTGTTGCACATTGTAGTATTTAGCTGTCCAAGTAGCTGTTACACGTTGTAGCAAATAGGGCTAGTGTTGTAGCATACCCCGTGGACAGAGCAGAAAAACAAACAGCGGAGTGGACTAGAAAGCCTTATGTTTGATAATGGAGAGGGGTGTTCAGCAACGTGTAGCGACGGAAGATGGCGGCGAAGGAAAGAATGACAGCGGCAGAAGACGGTGGGAGAGGAAGCTCTGAGACCGACGAAAGGCAGCAGCGAAAGGTCGAGCGAGAGCAATGGCAGACAGCGGGGGAGGAAGGAGCGAGAGCACGAGCGACAGCGAGGGAAATTTAGATTTGGGAAAGTCAACGTTTTGAATAAAAAGCAGAAGGGGAGAGAGAATACAAGGAATAGAAATCGAGTTGGCACGACCTACAGTAAAGAAATTATATTTAATGGTGACGTAGGTGTACTACAAAGGTTGTCGCGCACCGTTGCACATAAAGCATCAGACAAGATATCATTTTTGTGCGTGTATATATAAGACGAATTAAAAATTAGCTTTTAGTGTGCAAATTTTGCTACAATTTTATCTGGTACACAGAAAATATAAGAACCCTGATCTTGTGGCAAAATACTGAAAGAAATAATAATAAAAATCACCGTTTAAATTCTAAATGGGACGAATAGTTTAGAAGTCTGATTTTTTTAAGTGTGCATAAATTGTAACTACGACAAAATCCATCTACCTAAAAAATAAACAGAAGAAATCTTTTAAACGTGCAAAAACGGACCTCCAAAATATATATTCATTGAACTTGGTTTTATATAAACATGAAGTGGAAAGTGGAATGAGCAAAATTGTGATAAGAAGAGTCAATTTTCTCATCATGATTTGTGGTTTCATTTCTGCACCTAACCACTGATGTAAACCATTGCGTTTAGCTTACTGATTCTTGATTTAAGGAAGGAAAAAACTGGAGAGTTGTTAAAATTAGCTCCACCTACGACAAGGAAAAGTATAAATATTCACCATCTAAGTGCTCAAATTTCACCTAATTAATCCTAGAGGTATAGGACCTTGTCTGACTAAATTTGGAGGCCAATCTCTAGAATAGTCATCCCTCTTAAGATTTGAATTTTTATCCTCTTATTAGTTTCCCTAAGTACTTTGTCACTCCCGTAGGAGCATTGAAAAACTATACAGAGAGAAAGAAATTTGATCTCCTGAGCAACGCCTCATGCGCAACGCTCATCGGTGATTGGTCTAGGAGCCTAGAAGTGATTCAGGCACCCAAGTCCTCACTCAGGGTGCCCGAAAGTGACACCCAGATCGCTTCCGAGTGTCCGAGTGAGTGTCCACTCGGGGCAATTGAATCACTTTCGAGTGCATTGATCACTCAGTCACCTATGAGCATCGTGCATATATATAAGTATTCAGTTCTTGCTAGCTAATTTATCCTGAGATGGACAGTCTAAACTTACATTATGCCTATCAAATAAATTAGAAAGTGCTTGTGCGTATCTATCCAGAACGACCAGCTTCTTAAGTTTATCATCCCACTAAAAGAAAATATTTTACAATATACATCATACATCATAGTTGGGATTTGAACGGCAAATACCATACCTTTTTAACTGCTGAAATAGTGCCCTGGGCCAAATGAAAACTAGTTATACTAACTATGGAAGGGGGAAGGGCGGCTAAGGCAAATTATTTTTAGGTATCCCCTTAATCGTTAAATACTGATGGGACAAATGTAGGTGAAATGGTAGATATTTGTCATGACTTTAAGAAAAATTGAATTATAGTTAAGTGGTTCATATTGTTGACATTTATAATAAATTTAAGGTTTAAGTTGAAGTTTAGTCAATCTTTGATATATATATATAATCCAACCTAATGTTTGTTTGATAAATTTACAATTAAATTAATCTCTTTATTTTTCTAATCTAATCCAAATATCTAAATACTTAGAAAAATTTTTGATATATATTATATATGTAAATCTTAAATGTGAAAGAATGCATAATTCATTAAAATATATATATACAGAATAGATTCGTAGAAATCAAAAATCTAAAAAAATATAAAAAGAACAATAATCAACGTGATAGAAATATTGAATCATCAAATAGTATAAAAGTATTTCATGTATAATAATTTAGATTAAGCTGAACTACAAAGCAAATATTAAAAAGTAGATAATAGTGATGAAATAAGAATATTTTTTAGATGAGTTCGACTTAAACAAAATCCTTTTGATGAAAATAATAATAAGAGGTGCATTTTTAAATTTTTCCAAATAAATATTATCGACCATCAATGTGTTATGGTAGCATGGTCACAAACTCCCCCATTAAGTCCACCATTTATAAGTTTGGCATCTCTCATTTTCATAATTTCTACTTCCAACACACAATAATTAATAACTTAAATATTAATTTTCCGCACTCAAAGCAATGGTGTAACAGCGTAAATACCTTGTTAATTTTTTAGATATTTAAAAATTAAATTTCAATTTTTCTAATTTATCCTTATAAAAGATTTTTATAAGGTCGAATCCATCACCATCAAAATAAATAAATGTAAATTGAATTTCTAATGCTAATTAAAATAAATAAATGTCAATTTTCCGAAAACAACTACGCCGTCTGACGGTATCCTTGTGTGTGCATGATCGATCCAATCCCCACCTCGACGTCCTACCTACCCTGGCGCTCAACATCACCTCAGCATCCAATTCGACATCCAACTTACGGGCAATAGATTCCCTCACCATCACTCATTATCTTAAATGAAAATTTCAAAGAGTAAATTGAGTGCTCAAAATGAAGTCAAACCCAACCTTTTAAGTCTAACGGGAAATTCGAGCTCGACTCAAGTTGAACCTTAAGTATATTTATATAAAAATTATCAATGAATAAATAAATAAAATTCAATTTAAATTTAATTGGTGAACAATCAAGAATTACCGACTCGAAATGCTCACTAACAAGCTCGATTTTTGTGTACCCCTTATAAAACCCAATCAAAAATATATGTATTTCATTTTTTTATTTTACTTTAAGAAAGAAAAATGAATAAAAGGAAAAGGAAAAATAGTCCAAAATTCTCCTGTTTTATTTTTCTTGTGCACACAAATTTCAGAGGTCAGAGTCAAACAAATACTTTCTCAGACGCGCGAAGAAAATAGTGCCTTGGATTCTGCAGAGTAGTTGAGACATCTCCATTCTTCCAAATTTCAGATCTCCATTCTCTGCTCATCATGAAAATGGCGTTGGTAAACGCTTCCGAACCTGCCGTTTCGATTCCCCAGCTCTGAGCGTTTATGAATTACGACGGCAAAGCAGGAGTGATCGATGGGGAAGTTTTCGTGGAGCTCGCTGGTGCCGGGATGCTATGGAGGGCACCGGCATCAGCGAGAGCACGGGAAGCTGCCAATTGCGAAGCAAATATCATTCCAACGGATGTCGTTCTCCGACCTGAGCAACTCCACCGGTGGGATGCTGACGCCGGAGGACATCTCCCTGTCACTTGTCGGCTCCAACCTCTACATCTTCAAGCTGGCGGAGTTGCACGTGGCGACGCAGGGGTTCGCACATAGCAACTTCCTCGGTAAGGGCGGCTTCGGCCCAGTCTACAAGGGCTTCATCGACGAGAAGATCAAGCCGGGCATGGCGGCGAGGACCGTCGCCGTGAAGCAGCTCGACTTAGAGGGAAAGCAGGGGCACAAGGAATGGCTGGTGAGTCAAATCCTTCGCCAAGGTGTTCCATAAAATGTCTTGTACCTGAGCTTTGTAATTTTATCCTTTAATTTGTTTTGATGTGCAGACTGAAGTCATCTTCCTTGGGCAACTGAAGCACCCAAACCTTGTGAAACTGATTGGGTACTGCTGTGAAGATGAACAAAGGCTGCTGGTGTATGAGTTCATGACCCGGGGCAGCTTAGAGAAACTTCTTTTCAAAAGTATGCATTCTCCCTCGTTTGTTTTTTTTTTTTTTCATTTTTTCTCCTAGGGCAAAAATCAAAATGGCACTTCCCTCCACCTTTTTATACATAAATGAACCCTCTTTACCCCCCTGCGTATTTATTATAGTAACTACGATTTATAATAGAAACAACATACTAATGACCAACCCTTAAACACATGTTACAGTAGTTATGATTTATAATTACCACGACTCTCTTACCCTACCAATCCATGTATCGAAACTACTGTTTGGACTAATAGCCCCGTGATTTACTTCCTTCATGTTAACCTGGGATAAGTTGACGGGTGCCATCATATGTATCGAAACTAGCCTACATGTGTACTCATTGTAATAGTTACGATTCAAAATTACTACAGCAGACTATTGACAAACACTTACACACATGTCGTAACATTTCCAATGGGTAACTGCTACAAAATTCTATTAATCAGTACTGATTTGAGTTTAATAGATACGAGTATTTTGATATAAAAATACTTTATGCATAATAGTTTTAACAAGTTGGAATACTTTCACCAAAATTGATTACTACACATTTTGACAATACCAATCGCGCACCGGTTTGATTTTTGCCCTTTCTCCATATTATGAAATCTCAGGATCATAACAATAATGCATTAAATGAAGCAAGAGTCCATTTCTATCAATAATTGAGGTGTTGTTGCCGTATTGGCTTCGTGAATCACAGACTTTGGCTTTTCCTTTTCACAAGCCAAAATATCTTCTTCCTGAGCTCATTCAAATTGACTTTTCTTTGTCTCTTTTACTCTTCTCATCCTTGTTTTTTCTTCCTTTTCTTAAAATCTTGCTCTACCACAACTATAAAATCCTATTCTTCCTAACTCACCTAGTCACCTTCTCTTTAAATAACAAGTTAAATAAAGTAAAGATGCCATACAAGTCCTTAGAAACTTGCCTTGGACCATCATTGTCATCATGAAGAACTAGACTAGTTGCTAAAATGCAAGTTTACCTGAACTAGTTGAAAAACCAACAAATGAGACTTTTGACTAAAGATTAAAGCATTATTTAATTGATACTATTAATCTTTATTGACTCTCTTTGGCAGGGTACTGTGGTTCTTTACCTTGGTCAACAAGACTACAGATTGCAATTGGAGCCGCAAAAGGTTTGGCCTTTCTCCATGACCTCGAGAAACCTGTAATATATCGGGATTTCAAAGCTTCAAACATCTTGTTAGACTCGGTAAGTTCTTGTAATCATAAAGCTAGACATTTTGAGTGAAACATATCAGAGCTACCTTTCTAGGAAGTGCCTCGACATGTAGCTCGCATTCATCTTCCAAATTTGCAGCCTGATATGATAGTCTGTGAGAGTGATGGACACCAACTTGGGCATTCAAAATACCAGACACCATTACTTTCTCTATCGATTTAGTAGCACTACAAGCAACCGTCATTTGATGATAGAATGATCCTTGCAAGTTTATGTTGTTAAACAAATACAAAAAACTACAACTGGAACAGTACGGTATTTTGCATGATAAGACTCTTATTAGTTGTATTTTGAAGATGTGAACACACAAAATGTATCTAGGCAATAGAATAAAATTTTTATATAAAAAAAGGAGCAATTATTACTATTTGACACTGTTAATAGTCACCTAATAAATGAGAGAGTGAATGAAGAGCATATACACTAACTTAGATAACGACGAGTTAGGGAATAAAGCAGTAATGCATTTGAAATTTTTGAAGTTTTGATCACTGTATTTAGTGTCAGTTCAGTGATAGCAGTAATACTGCTTGTTGGAAGTGATGAATTGATGTCTTCCAGTAGTTCACAGACGTAACTTGATTTCTTAGGATTACAAAGCAATGCTCTCCGATTTCGGTCTGGCTAAGGATGGTCCTGAAGGAGATGAGACTCATGTCTCAACAAGGGTCATGGGCACCCAAGGATATGCTGCACCAGAGTACATCCTCACAGGTAATTAGTCTGTTCTGTCGTTTCCTTTTTCCTTGAATACAAATAATGGCATGTTTGTGACGTTCAATTTAGAATTAACAGAAGCTAAGAGTTCAATCTTTGGATCATTCTCATTATTAGATAATAAACTAGCTCATATGCAGGAACATTTTTCCCTCCATTGTTCTAATACATAAACAAACACTCGTTGCTGATTTGATGAAGGAAAACATCTGATATAGACAATTTTACTCCCTTATTCTAGCTCCTTAAACATCTTCCACCCTTGTCCTATAGAAAAAATAAGCTAAAAGCATCAAAGCATTAACTCTGAATCTCTCTCCTTGAAGTTGAGGACTCAACAGCTTCTATTATCAAAACATGGGACTTAATATCTTTAGTTTTAGCCAAATGAACCGTAGATGACCATAAAAATTTGTATAATGAATAAGTGATATTTAGGTAGAAGTCACTGAAAATATATGTAAACAATGAAGGGCTAAGGAAAAAAAGAAAGGGAGGGAACACGAGCAACAAGAATGATGTTTAGCCAAATCAACAATACCCCCACCCACATGAATACGATAAATGAACAAACACATCAAGAGTTTCTGATGATAAGAGTGACAGAGGGCTAAGTTATTACCAAATGTAAGAAGTTGGAACCCGCTAGGTATTTTTCTAAAGCTAGGGCAAAGAGAACTTAATCTAAAGGGTGATCTTTCAAACTAATGACTTTGTTTTTGAAATTTAATTTTGGCATCTTACACTTTTCAGGTCACCTCACAGTAAAGAGCGATGTGTATGGTTATGGAGTTGTACTACTCGAACTACTAACTGGTCAGCGGTCAGTCGACAAGAACCGGCCAATGCGGAAGCAGAACCTAGTGGAATGGGCAAGACCTATTCTCAATGACCCAAGGAGGCTGAACCAACTTATGGACCCATGCCTTGACGGCCAGTACTCCATCCAAGGTGCACAAAAGGTAGCTGCAATGGCCTACCAGTGTCTGAGCCAAAACCCTAAGTCCAGGCCTCACATGTCCACTGTTGTTGAGACCTTGGAGCCTCTACTAAACCTAAAGGACATGCCCATCGCACCATTCGTGTACATTGCACCTGCCGAGAGTACATCCAATGAGGAGGAATCAGTAAAGAATGAGGTGAAGCAAAGGCACAGGGATAGGTCCCCCAAGGCAGGGAAGGAAGTACAAAATACAAAATTTAGTAGCCCAACAACACACAACAATCAAAATTTGAAGAGAAGCTGAGCTATACATACATCCACACATACTGTTGGGAAAACAAACATAGTAATTGGTGCATTATGTAAATTCCTTGAAACATTGAGCCAGAGTAATGTTGTGTTAATCTACAAACTGAAGGATACACTGTACAGATTCGATAGTAAACCATAAGAAGAGAATCATAAGACATTCTAGCATGCATTATTCTGCTTATCAAGTCTTCATTTACTATGTTGCTTACATTGTTGCCTCTGAAACTTCATTCATTTCTATAAATTAATTGGTTGAAAAGTAGTCTTCACAATTTGGTTCAATGTATCATCATTACTTGATCGAACACCGTATAGCTGCATGTCTTGATGCATAGTTGGAGATTGAATTAGATACTAGTGACCTACTAACTGTATCAAAATTTTCAGTTATGTAAGCATATATCCTTGATGGGCATCTTGAACTCTTTTTAGCTATAGGAATTGACGATACATATCAACTCCTAGGAAGCTGACTAAGAGATATGATGTGGGGAGTGATTTGGAAGGAAAAAAAAAAAAAGCAAAATACTTGAGTGATTTGGAAACTTTTCCAAAAAGAAATGCCAAGGAGTGGGCAGGTTAATTTTGGTGTTGTATGACTGGAAGTAGAGGTGTAATTGAGCCAAGCCACTCGCGAGTTATTCGGGTCTCGGTTCAAAAAAATAAAGTTCATTCTAGTTCGTTCAATTAAGTTAACGAGCTTGAGCCTCTTTCAAGCTCAAAAACATTATCAAGCCGAACTCGAGTTAACGGTATTTGGTTTATAAGCTCACGAGCATGTTCGTTTAGAGGTTCACGAACGTGTTCGTTAAGAGGCTCATATATATATATATATATATATATATATAAAATTAAAACTTAAAAGCCAAACAACATCGTTAACTCAATCTCGATTATGTGCCTAATGAACTAAAACTCCAGCTTGTTTAACGATATGAAAATGATATGTTAACGAGCCGATCTCAAACTAGACTTGTTTAATCTATAAACGAGTTATTTTTGAACCGAGATCGAGCCGTTCGTGAACTATTTAATTTCATTATGAACCGAGCTCGAGCTTAAGAATTAAAGCTCGAATCGAACTTGAGCTTAGGAAAAAACCAACCGAGTCGAGCTCGAATCTCTTGCTATTCGGCTCGTCTTGGTTCTATTACACCCCTAATTGGAAGTAGACATAATGTAACTATGTATAAAACAAAAAATAGTTATCTTCATTGATACACACTTATTGAATTTGTTTTCCCAATCTTGTTGTGAAAGTGGGTTCTTGATTGCCAAACTATAATTCTCTCTATTTTCTTTTTGCAATTTATATTTTAGTTCTTATGGTTGGACTAGTCAACATCTTTCTTTCAAGAGGGTCCAAACATGTTCAACACTAGAACGACTACAATGTTTCATTATATTTTAATCAAAAAGCTAAAAATATTATTTATATGATGAAAAATTTTTTTTAATAAAATTAATGCACTGATAAAATTTTAAAATTGAATTTTATCTCTATGCAAAGATATGCATAGTCAAGGTAGTGGTATGCTTATGGTGTCAATGATGCCCCATGAGAAATTATGAGGATCAAGAAGAGATGTTATTATAAACATCATAAAATAATAAAAAAAGA
>JBBPFP010000076.1:2748398-2759084 GCA_037974795.1 Kaempferia galanga
GGAACTCTAGCATGTTGAACAATATTTCTTCCGTGATGTCGACTAGTAATTCTCCTGGAACTGTCCTTGATCCGACGCAGGGTCTTCAGCTTCGTGCAAAATTTTCTGTGACTTGGTCCTCTGCAGAGCTGCAAGTGTTGAAGCAAAGCATCGTCAGGTGAGGAAATTTTCTCTGTATATGGGATGGGAAATTGCCTTGGATATGTGATTTAAATGTATAAATATATTGGTCGGTCTCTTTCCTTTTAGCTTTTGCAATTGGTGGTTATTCAGTCAACTTTAACATGATTTTATTGAAAAGGCTAGTTAATCAACTTCAGTATTGTACTAGAATAAGAGGTTATATGCTTAATCTTGCTTGTGACAAGTTATGTCATCATTTAATTGTTGGGTCTGGGCCACTTAACTGAAGTATGCACAAACACACTCGAGGAGAAGTATACTAAATTGGTTCTTAATATGTCTAGCTTTAGGATAAATAGTTAGCCAATCAACTTTATTTCTTCTATTGGAGGAAAGGTGCCTTGTACCCTTCAATAGATACTACATACACATTTTATTGCACACACAGTTTCAAAAAGCAGCCAGTCTCAATCTGAATTGAATGAGTCAGGTCTGCTTCTTGATTTATCAGGCAATTCAGGCCTATGAATCAATGTACACAAAGGGAAGAGACAGCTAAATGTATGAGACACTGCTGAAATCTGATAAATTTGACAACTGACACTACTAAAGGTTGTAGGATATTTTTGTCATTTTATAATAATATTAATTGCATTCCTTATTAAAAAAATAATAAACACGAAACAAAAGAATGGAATCACCCTTGTAATCAAAGATTACGTATAACACATTTCCAAACGTAGTAATGTAATATGAATTACATGGCATTACATCACACTCAACCAAACGTAGCCTTAATGTTTTTGAACTTTTTTTATTACTTACATTGAACAATTTTATTTAATATTTCTGTTTCTTAAAGATATTTATTTTTGGTAAATTCCAATTCATCTATCATATTTGTGCAACCAATAATTGAGTTTTTAGTTATACGAAATTGATACAGTAGAAATTTAGTCAAAGCATGAACTATGGAAGGGCACTACTCTAAATAGTAAGTCTTGTGTTGATTTATCATGGTCTAACATAATTTTTAATCGATTATCCTTTTATTGATTCAATATATCACACCTTCTAGTTTTATTTTATTTTATTTTATACATTTTTTCCCTTTTTCACCTAATTTAGTTGTAACATCATCTACTAATTAGCAGAACATTTTTTGTTTATTTAAATTGAGCTATCATTTATTTAGCTACCATTCGTGAACAACTTCAGATATTATTGACCTATACTATTTTCCATGTGTCAAATTTTTGAAACACTTAATTAGTGTAACTTTGTAATTTAGTTGTGTTTCTTTTTTCTACGCTAACATTGCAAACCTTCGCTTCTTCCTTAGTAAGACATTACTGTTTTTCTTTCTTGTCAATATTTTTCTCTTTTGTTGTTCCAGATATGCTAGTGAACCTAATATCATGAAGTATGTCAAGATAGCAGCTAGGCTCCCTGAGAAGACTGTGAGGGATGTTGCAATGAGGTGCCGATGGATGACTGTAAGTATTGTGTTCTGTATTCTGGAAGTATTATAGGAGAGTGTGCGACAAGTTTAATGATTCTATCATTAAGGTCCATTGTTTGCAGTGTGGATGTAGATGGTTTATTAAATAGATTATCTTCTTCTCTGTCATATTTTCCTATGGGTCTGCATAAAAAAACTCCAACTTTTGAGAAATGTATCATGGATGGACATATTTATGCAATTACAAAGCTATTCACAAGCTTGGTCCATCCATTGCCACTAATCAGTTTGGAGAATGGTTCATGATTTTGGAAGAACTGTTAAATGAGTTGTTTAGAAAGTGATTTCATGGTAAACCTCATACTTAGGATATATCAATACCATCAACTGTTGAAATGTTATAATTAATGACCATACCATATTGAAAGAAATGTAGAATTCTCCTAACAAGATCTGTCTTTACTGACTACATCCAAATCTCGCCTGAAGTGTACAATACAGAGTAAGCACATTCACGTTTAAACCTATAGATTATAGGTACATACTGACACTAATTCACTTTTTAATGCTATGCTTTTTTTCGGTGTATTCTTGATTCCATTTTGTCTAAATACCTAAATCTTAAAGAGCTATTGCAGCACCTTCTATCTTAAATAATATATAGTGCTTTTTCACTATAATAAAGATATTTGTGTTCCAATTTTTTTTCAACTGTCTAAATTTCTCTGGGTAGATTTTATTTGCCTGCCAAACATGTAGCATTGGTGATAACTTTTAATGAAAATGCAGAAGAAAGAGATTGGTAAACGGCGTAAACCTGAGGATTGTTTGATTGGGAAGAAGACAAAAGACAGGAAGGTAACCTTTTGCTGTTCTGACATCATTTTCTGGATTCTCCATGATCTAGCGTAGTTATCATAGCTCCTCTATAGGTTGAGCATGCTACCCTCTAAAATGCTTTTTCCTTTATTTTTTTCATTTTTCACTAAGATAAATTATTTATGGATAGGACAAGTTGATCAGCTCATCCTCAGTGGCTTTTCTGCACCAAAATCCATCAGAGAATGTGACTACCTATTCTTCTATGAGGCATGATGGGAACAACAATACCCCATTTCTATGTGGAGGTTGGTTAATGCTGTATTTGTTACTGTTGACTCAGTTGATTTAGATTAACTTCATTGGTAAATTAAATCACTTATTTGTGGTGCATATATATAAATAGTTCTTATAGAGTTATAGCCCCTGAAAAATATAGTGTTGAATTCCTTCTTTCAGCAGAGGGAGTTCAATTTAGTCATCGGATTCTTCTTTTTCATAAAGTTCTCCCTCAACTTATGCTTTAATTTCAATTTATGCTTGGTGATCACCTGATCTCCCTCCAAAAGAACTTATGCCTCATGATCAGCTGCAAATATTTCTTTTTTTCCTAGGACAAATCATGATTGTATTTGAATGAGGATACACATTTATCCCCAGTCATGTTATAGGATTTGGAGCCTGTTGGGTTGGCAGATTTGAATAATAATTTGGCTTATGAGTTACAAGACCTCACCTATTTCAAGTCTGCATTGAATTTACCTATAACAAAATAATATTTTATTGATGAATACTGAATACAGGTATGCCTTGACACTTTGGTATTTGGGTGTCCAAGAATCCATGTTGCAAGTAAAGCATCTTTGCAAATACGATAAATTGTCTTTTTCCATCATATGCATTATCATAGCCTTTGCATTGGTCCGTCTTTCTGGACTTGAGACCTATATCAATTTTCCTTTAGTTTCAGCCAAATGATTTTCCTTTTATGATCAATCAGTTTTAAATGCAAAAAAGGTTGCTGAATCTCACTTTTATATTTGCTGAATCCATGAAGCCTCTACTTTCTTGTTGATATGATAAGCATGAAGCAAAATTATGTAGAATCTGGCAACAATGCTTTCAAGTGGTTGAGTTTGACCAACTTATTTAAATGTGTTTGACAGAATTTAAGCTAGGCTTGACTTGACATAGTGTACATAGAGCTCATGAACCTTGTTGACTTGATAAAGTCGAGTTCATTTGTGCTTAATGCTTAGGGGCCTAGAATGAGTTTTGAAGATTTTGAGGAGCTTGGAGGACACTTAAGTTGAGGAACATTGAGCAGTTGAGGATGTGATCGTGTGATTGTGGGTTTGATATTAGGAGACATGGTTTTAGGTGGACTCAAAAGGCAAAGAGGATTGATTCACGTGGAGTAAGCTTGGGATTTTGGTGCATCCAATGGATCGGAGGCCTGATGCAAGGTGAACTCTATGGTAGTTCAAAATGAGGTAGACTTAGAGACGAGGATGATCGGATGATATGGAGCAAGTTCAGAGAGTTTGATATATTTGATGGATTGGAGGCCTGATGAGGTGAACTTGACTGATGGAAGAAAGGATGAATTGCATGAGAGTGGAGATAGTTTCCTTTGTTTACTTGGTAATATTAAAGAACTAATCCATATGTAGATGCTTTATCTAGTATTTTTGACTCAAAACCGTTTTTTTATGATTTTATCCTGTCATTTAGACAAGTAGTTTATTCTGTTAAATTGCTATATATGACTCTGTTAAATTGCTGCATATGACTAGATTATCTTCAATGATTGTTTATTTCGTCTAAATATATATTTTTTCTTCTTGTATTATCTGTTTTGTCAGCCACCTGTTTGATTGATAGCAGAACTGGTCAGCTTCTGGATGAGAATGTAAAAATTCTTCAACAGATTGCTGTTAATCTCGATTACAATGAGGTAGGTATTATAGATCTCTTTTGCTACCATCTATTATATCAAAAGATTCTATGATACAACTGACAAAAATAAACTTAATACAAATTCATTCCCACAAAAATGAGATACTGAATTGTGTTTCCTAAATTTATTTTGTTTTCATGAAGAGATTAAACAGTATCTGTATTACCTTTTATGACTGTTAGTACTGCTTTAGTAATTGTGGTAGAGAATTTAAAATAAATTACAACATAAAAACATAAAACCATTGAATTAATTGAAATATGATCTTGGACTCTGGAATCCAGTATATATTATTTTTAATCAAAGAAAATTCTTCATGATTCTTCATGGGTTTTGCAATACCATAAATTGTTAATTGAAGGCAAAATATGTGAATTAAAATTCGGTGCAATTCCAATTCAATAGAGAGAGCAAACTCTATCTTTTACATAATATATGTAATTTCCATGCCATGAGATATATTAGACTAAAGGCTGGGTGATGTTATTTGGTATTTCTACCTGGAAGAATTGAAAGTAGTCTATGGTACAGAATGCAAATGATACAACCTTATCCTTTGAGTTAATATAGAGTAGTTCCTACCTAACAAGTGCCTTAGAGCTGTGGGATTAGCCTATCTCTAATAGCTGAGAATTGTAAAACTCTGCTAGTCTTTGTTGTGTGTCTAGACCAAAGAGGTATAAATTTAATAGTGAGAATATAGCAAGAGATACATATATTTCAAAAAATAAAATTTTCAGCAATATTCAACAAGTCCAGGCTGTCATTCTTTGTCTCAACCAATACTGTGATGTCTCATTTTATTACCTGTCAGAACATCCATTCTGCTTTTGATGTGCCATTATTGCTTCACGTCGCTGTACATCTACATGGAGTGTTCATACATTTGATCCGTGTACATGAATGCATGAATAAGTTACTATGTGATGTTGTAAAGATGATCCAATCATTTGCAATACATTTGTATTTGTCTAGAATTTAATTCACTATTATCAAATTATGGAGCTACTTCAACAGATAGCTTGCTTAATATTATTAGGTCATGTAATTTTTTCTGCTCTTGTTACGTTTCTGTAAATTATAGAAAATTTGTGTGTTATTTACCAGCAGTTTTTGTGTCTGCAGATACAAAAGAACATCGATCTGTTTTGTTGCTCAAAACAGAACATAACTACAATCTTGAATAGGTATTTTACTGTTGAAGAAGTCAGAATGATCCATGTAATAGTAACATGGTATTTTTTTGATATCTTAATCTGGACGAATCCTGTTTTCCACAGCATGAGCGGAATGACTGGTATTATGAGTCAGATGCCTCCACTACCCATGGATATCAATGACAATCTTATGTCTATATTACATTGTACTGCTCATGTAAGTATCTATTATTATCATTTTCATTCCACTCTCTGCTTTATTTCTGATTTTACTTGTTAGATATAAGTAGTCCCAAAGTCCTAAAGTTTTCTTTCTTTTTCAGCTCAACATTTATTGCATATTTTTGGTTTAATCGAGGTAGCCGTGGAAATATAATAAGACTAAAAAATAAGGGGTTCGCACCTCCCTAGACCCCCCCCCCTCTGTTTGGACACACATGGCTTGTGTGAGCTATCTTGAACTTGCTCTTGGTTAGATCTGTGGAGTTGGTCAAACTATCTACACCGAATGGCTTAGGTTTTGTTCCCATTTCCTTGCAGAAATAGTTTGGACTAGTAGTTCTTTCTTGATTTGGCTACCTTCCTCATGAAGACATAATGACAAAAACTATTGCTTGTCGAGGGGGATTGGAACTCTCTTTGCGCTGTTATTTGCAAAAGGATTAGGTTTAGAAGTTGTGTTTCTTAGGATCCACTGCATCTGAACCCACCCCACTTTGTTCATAGTCACTTGGGATTTTTTTATGCTAATTCTTTTAAATGAAACTTTCTTAAATTTACTTAAGGAAACATCTTAAAAGAACAACAAAAGGGTGAGAGTGGATGTTTATAGTTAACATTTTAAGCAATGAAATTCTAGTATATGAGTTAAGTTATATCATTATAAGTTATAATGATACATTAGATCAACTCGCAACATCTAATGTCATTTTGGACATAGATCTCATTTTAATTTTTTTTAGATATATTTGGTAATCTCTTTAGAGACCCAATATGGTCCGACCTTTATCCGGGACCCTGCATTGACAGAAGCTTCATGCACTAGGCTACCTTTTTTTTATTTAATATGCATTTAAAATTAGGAGAAAGATTTTTTAGGGTATATGAATTATTTTTTAAATTTAGTAGAATTTTATATTTCCAAATCACAATAAATTTATTTTTTAAGGTAACGAGTACTATTAATTAAGTGGTATTTCCCTTGTTTGTTAATTTTATTTTCCAAGTTTAGCTAGGTTGGAACTTTTAAAAAGACTCAAACTCTCACCTTTCTAATTTATTTAGATTCAATAATATTTTCTTTGATAATTTTATCATTTTAGAATTTTGATGCTTCATGTTCATATATTTCCCCATAATGTTGTGTCATTTGGTCTTAGAACATGTTATTATATCGATCATGGTTTAAAACCTTGACCTGTATTGAAGTTTTGTTTTATTATCGGAATGATACAATTTTGATATTATATCCTGTTGTGTCGATATGGTTTCGTTATTTTTAAATATAAAATATATTAATTAAAAAGTAAAAAATCTAAATATTAAAAAAATGAAAATAATAAAATACTTTTTAAAAAAAGAAAAATACTATATATATCTCCACGTAGTGGCCCAAAGTGCCGGGTGGCGAGAGGAACAATAAATTGTGATCTTCCAATATATCTCCTACATCATTGGGCATAGCAAAGCCATATTTCATGGTGAGCATTAAATTGAAATCAGTATGAAAAAATACCTCCGGCGCTTCTACAGAGAGAATTTTCCTTCAAATCTATATGGATGAAAGCTCCTTTTGACCCTGATGCTCTGGACTCCATCTCCTTGTTTTTTCAATAGTTAAATCTTTCAAGTAACCATACCACTTATTGAAACTGGATCAAGAGAGGGAAATGGCGACTAGTGATCATATGCCTACAAATAAAAAATATTCTTCTCTTGCTATAATCCCAACAAGGTCACAAAACAAATTAACAATGGAAAACTAAATAAAAACAGATCACATACCACACCATAAAGTCATAGATGATTTATTACGTGGTTCAGCCCCTAGGCTTTTATTCTACGACCTATGATCTTTTAGGTGGATCACATTCGGAACCCTTTCTATATTCTCCTCATCGGTGAAATACGATGTGGAGAAACCTTACAAAATCATTAATGATAGATTTGGGAGGCTTACAACAGAGCTAGGATTTTGACAATAAGGCTCAACGATAGAATAACAAAAACAAAGTTTTTCTCAATTAGAATTCTATTATTCGTGGCCTCTTGACCCCATTTTATAGATCTCTCATTGACATGATGTTTCTGATATGACATCCATCGGTCGATTAATCCTAGCTCATTCACATCATGACCGCTTTCTGTCGATGACGGCTTTATCTAGGATTCACCAATCAACTATACCCATCAGTCAATTGGTCTTAATCGAATCCAGCAGCTCGAATCTTTTCCTTCAATTCCTTAACGACTGATCTATCCAAACTTGCATCAGTCAACTATTCATAGATAATAAGTCAATTAGTCCACTTCAAACCAAGATTTCAGTATGTTCTAAGTTGACTACCCAGCCAAATTAGCCATCAATTAACTAACCAATCGACTGAAGAATCAAGACCAACATACAAATTTTTTAGTCGATTGCCCTTTTGACTGACTAATTGATTACGGTCCATCGAATGACTTGAGTCCGCCTAGGTTAAAAGCTACCCTCGCTCAAGTGTATTTTCTCTCAACTCTCAGTTCACCAACAATTATCTTTCACCACTGATTGACTAGGTCCATCTAATGACCAAGTTTGCCTAGGTTAAAAGCTACCATCACTCATGTATATTTTCTCTCAACCCTTAGTTCCCTGGCAATTGTCTTTCTCCATGAGCCGTCTACTCCTTACCCATGTCATCCTTCTCACTCCACTTACGTTGTGTGTCTCCCACAATTTTCTATCAAGCTTCTCATTCCTTGGATCAAGCCCTTGACTCCCTTCTTATGTCACCCTTCTCTCTCCACTTGTATAATATGTTTCTCAAGCACAACCACATCTAATGCTCCTATTTTGCAGTCCATCAGGTGCTCACGACCTTGACCAAGTCAAATCGTCTCCATGTGTGCATACCTAAGTTGCTACACACTTAAATTCACAAATCGAATACAGATGCAACGCTTAACTTAAATTCTTTGACCAAATTTCAAAACTTGGTGTGAACATCAAAACTTGTGGTCGCACTTGACCACTTGAGGATCGAAAATTCCAACAGGAAAGGTTTTCCAAATCATTGATGATGCTTGGATCACAATGACCATAGCTTGCTTCTGGCTTGTTTGATGCACGACGACAAGTTACTGAACCATATCCACCAAATGCACCCTAAAGCCGCCCCACTACGTACCTATTCTCAATGATGCAAAGTTTGATTGGGTCTCTAGTATCCCCACTCGTTAGAGTCGACTTTATCTAGGCAAATGATGCAGATTTAAAATTAAATCTTATTTTAATTTTTTTGATTTATTGATGGTCTATCTAAATTAGGAAAGAGTTTGAGTATCTAGATTACTTTTCTAGTTTGGTAGAATTTTATATTTTCAAATCGTAGTCACTTTATTTATCAAAGTTGTCAAGTTAAAAAAGGGCAGCTCAGTGCACGAAGCTCCAACCATGCAGGGCTATTGTACGCAGCCTTACCCTGTTTTTTTCTTTTTACAAGAGACTGTTTCCAGGATTCAAACCCGTAACCTTTAGGTCACAAGGCAACAACTTTACCGTTGGACCAAGGCTCCCCTCCATCAAAGTTGTCAACCTCTCTTAGATAAATGGATATTTCATATTCAGTTGTCTTAATGTCACTTTCCAAGTTTAATTGGGTTGGATC
The DNA here is from genome assembly GCA_037974795.1 of Kaempferia galanga. Taxonomy (NCBI): domain Eukaryota; kingdom Viridiplantae; phylum Streptophyta; class Magnoliopsida; order Zingiberales; family Zingiberaceae; genus Kaempferia; species Kaempferia galanga. Next base: position 2,757,789 of record JBBPFP010000076.1, read on the forward strand.
CTTTAAAAAACCCCAGCTCTCCCTTTGTAATCATCTTTGATTCAATAATATTTTATTGGACAAGTTTGTCATTCTTGAAGCCTGGTTCTTTACATTCATCCATTTGTGCAGCCTGACATCCAGGGAGACATAATGCAACCATATAGTCATTTTAAGTTGGCTTCTGTGTGGTGCAATGTTTAAGAATTGGCCTGTAGCCTTATCGATGAGCCCATACATGTATTACACTGGCGAGCAGTTTGTTGTTGGTGATATGTTTAGGGGCGAGTTAAGTTTTAGATAATGGGCTGCTTTAAACACAATGGGTGGGGTGATTCTTATGGTGGATTGGACTAAAGTTGACAACTTGGAGTTGCATATGTATGAATTGTGAATTGTATTTACTAGAAAGGTTTAGCTAAACATTACACAGACTAATTTAAAAATTCCTACCGACTTGACATTGCTTTTATATTCTAAAAGATTTTAAAAGCACGTATGCCAAACCTTATAGAATGGTTAATAGTCACGGAGCATGTTGATTATGATTCATTACAAAGGTTCATATTACATAAAGAAACATTGTTCTATTTTATTTTTCATTTGGAATTGAAATAAAATAGAAAAAACAATAACATAGTTTTCCTTTATCGTTGACTTCGAGTCTTAAAGCATTTTACAAGGTTAAAGAGAGAGATAGGTGGCTTTGACATGACAAGAGCTTTTTCTTCTCAACCATTGCTGACTCTATTCCTCAATGTGACTTTTCGAGTCGTGGAAACAGCCTCTTACAAAAATGCAAGTTGTATACAATTGACCCAATATGGTTTGACTCTTCCTCGGGACCCTGCATTGACAGGAGCTTCGTGCACCAGGATGCCCTTTTCATTGTCGACCCTATTCCTCAATGTGAAAAAAGACATAGTCTTCTCAATAATCATCATCAAGTGATTTCACCCTTGCTATTAGCTTTGAGTCCCTATACGATATGATTTCTTGTTCTATGTCATGATTTTGAGACTCCACCTTCCTCGACCATATTGGTCATTTTTTTTATTTCATTTGGAATTGAAATAAAATATAGAAAATGACATTTAATCGTTGCATGCTTCTTAAATAATATAGTTTTCCTTTGTCTTTTGTTGATGCCCCAAGTTAGTTTTGATGTAATCAACAAGTTGAGTTAGGTCCTGTGTTTTCTGATCCTTGTGTCTAAGTGTACAGTATCTTAGGAGCACAAGAAGTCGAGCGGAAGACGCAACGGACGAGAAGGATGGCGCGGGAGAGAGTCGACGGGCTCGGTGTTAGTAAGAGCCC
>JBBPFP010000076.1:2830134-2847446 GCA_037974795.1 Kaempferia galanga
TCTAACAACCTTACAAGGTCAACTCTATGGTTATCTGTGAGGAGGTAAATTGAAAAGATATAGTTTTCCAATGCGAAGAGGATATTTTTCTTAGTTTTGATGAGATTCGACCCCTTATCTATTATAGCAATATCTATCTTATAGTAACCAACTCAACCATACCCGACGACAATACCCATACCAATCTAACACACATAGAAACAGGTACAAGAATATTTTAGACCTAGCTCACAGCGGTCGTCAATTAATCCAATGTGTTATAGGCGTATATGTTAACGTGTAAACTATTGAGGTTAATTTCTAATATTCTATATTTCTTAATAATATTTATATAGTAATATAGGTAGGAGCAGACTACCTAGGTGTGTGGAATGCTTCCCTGCTTCCACTACTTCCATATACATCACAACTACCTTTAATTTCTGCAAACATTATTTGCTACAATTTCTTCAAGGTGTGGACCCTATTCTACATATCTAGAGAGTATCAGACCAAAGCCCATTCCAATGCAAGTTCAGTGTGCGAGTATCACTCACCATAACGGCCATCTCCACTTGGTGTATGGGACTACACATGATGCCTCTCTTGCTAATCATCTTTTGCACGATATTGTCTAGACAACACGACCCTCTCCATGATGAAGCCATCAATTGGTGACAGTGAACTCCGTAGAATAGTTCATACCTTACTGTGAGGATCTCTCCATTACATCCCTCTCAATTTCGATCATTGAGCAATTAAGATATGTTGTGCTGAAGCTGCCTTTGCATCAATATTTGAGTCCACAATAGCTCGTCTTGTGATCAACATTGTCACGACCTTCCTTCTTCATTCATGTTTTCTTGCCAGCGACCACTGTTGCATAGAAGGTTCTTCTCCAATGTGCCCAGAGCATGGTTCTCCTCCATTAAAGGCTTGGATCCCGTCTACCTTTTGTTGAAGGCCTATCTGGACATCGACCTACTTTCTGCCCAAGACCTTGGATTTTTGACTCCACCTAAAGCCTGAATCAAACCCACCTCCTCTGAAGGACTATATGGACTCCATTCTGTCTCTCCTCATCTGAAGCCCCGTCCCAACTTTAGCCCACTCCAGAAAGGCCTCAAGCTTCTTCAGCCTAAGTTGTATTCTGTCACAATACTAGACACTTTCTTTAGATGTCAGATTACTCCACTTATACCTCTCATTATGAGCACTTGTATCATTTTTGATTTCTTAGTGGCTCTTCTATTTCTCCTCTATTTGATGTGCACACAAATGTTACGTGTGTGGATCATTGTTTCACAATCTTCTAATTCTGTAATAGATTACTCTACTTTGATGGTTGACTGAAGGATCACATGAGAGGATCAAGGAAACAACGAGGTAGACGTGCTTGTATAGGTGACCAAGGTAGACTGAAATGCTTACATGTGGTAAATTTGGACTCTCTTCGTGATCTCGCCCATCCCTTCATGTGGCAAAAGGCGATTCGCTTGTCTCTAACGCCTCCGCTAACCCGTCTCTAGGCCAAGACGAAAAAGGTAAATCACAGGTGGCTACTAGCCATTCGTGCAAATGATTAAGGCATGAGAGAGGCATGTTTAGACACGCCGAGTTTCGACCTCCTCACCTTATGTGGTAACTTCTCATGCTTTAACTATCGCATCACCCCGGGGGACACTCTCGTCCCTCCCTTCATGATCCCATCTCACATGGCTCATTAACTCTAATCGGATACTCATGCTGAGAATCAGTTAGCTCATCTTGGTTCAAGTAGCACTCTCAATTACTCAAATTTTAGGATACTGTCATGTGTCATCTCAGCAAATTACCTCCTTTGCACAAAAGAGGTGTTTCTACACCCTGTAACTCAGAGCTCTGGATCCCCATTTAGAACCTAGATTAGAGTCTTTAAGCATATATTTGATAACAGGCCCTCTAACTATGACAAAAGTTGCATGGAGAGAATAAGATATCCTTTGAATTTAAGGTTAACAGGGATGAGAGAAAATTTCAGAACATGCACTAAAAGTATTTGAAATTTAAGGCTTACTATAAGATGTCTATAAGCATATTCAGGTATCAATAATAAACTATTACATTTCTCATTCTCAAATAAACAATAACAGTGCTACAAATCTAAATAACTATTGAGATTTTGTTAAACCTAGGATGTTTATAACAAGTCATTTATCATTTCTTCATAACTTTATCGAAGTTGGTTAATAAGATAAAATGTTGAAATAGCAAATATTTCAATTCCTTTTTGTTGAGCTTGGAAATTTATCTGAAATGCCAGTTATATTCTGTCAAACAAGCTCATACAGAGGTATATGAAAACTTATGTGAGAAGAAAAATAGAGAGAACAAAAAGGCATGAACTGTATAAAGAAATAGATTCATCATGAAATGGACTCATCGTGCCAGAGAATTAGTGGTGCCTGGAATCTCAAAGTGAATTCCAGATACCTCTGGTTCAGAGCCCATGGTTTCTCCCTATCAAAACAAGGGAAAAAGGCTATATCAATTTGAAAAGAAAAATTAAAGAGAAAAAAAGGAATCATTACTAATATATTACCAAGGGTAGATCTACTTCGACAATCTCAAATAAGAATTCCTTGTGCAGCTGAATCCCCTGACGATGTCAAATAGAGGAACAGAATTCTCGCAAGGAAAAAGTTATCAACAAATACGAACTGTTACAAAGTGCATTAACTGAACCTACCTCAGAATCCTCAGCTGGAAGCTCATTATGCCTCAAATCTAACCCTCCATGCAGATCCTTCTCTTCGTGGAGTCGAAGAGCCACGATCCGTGAGCAATATCAAACTATAGCCAAGCAAATAAACCAGGAGAAACTAAAACTAGAAGCCAAGTAAAAGAAAGGGCCCCCAAAGCTCCTGCTATTACAAAATCCCCCACACACAAACAATCAAACGTCTATTGTATGCAAATCTTATATTGTAAGAATATATATCTACAACTCAAACCCGTAACCTCCGAATGGCACAGCAACAATTTTACGGTTACCCCAAGACTCCCCTTCATCATAACATGACCAAAATATGACATGACTGACATCAGCATTTTGTCACATACATAGTTAAAAACGTAGTTCATAACTACATAATATATTTCATAAGACAGCACAAAGTTCTAATAATATATTACACATCCTAAGATCATATAAGACAACAAAACAGACCCATACAAAACTTCAGCACTTTCCATTCACCATGGAGAAGACGAAATATTGGAAAATTTTAACTCGCCAGCCACTTTTGATTCTTCAACTTCATTCAGGTCCATTTTCAATTTGGCAATATCGGACTCATACCTGTTTATTTGATTCATAGCTGAATCTTTTCTCTCTTGGAAGCAAGCAAGGTACTCTATCAGATTCTTGATAGATCTATCAAGCTCCATAAATTGAGAGTCTATCATACTCTTATCGTTCATTTTTGCAATAATTTTTCCCTCCAGTTCTGCTTTTCTAATCAAACACCCCTTATGATATATTTGAAGCTCTCGCAATTTCTCAAGCCGAGCACATACAAAATCAACACTGAATCCATTACTTTCAAACTGATAAAGAGCCGCCATCTTTGCATTCAGAGATGTTTCATCGCTATCAATATGTAACTTCTGTATACTAGTGACCAAGTTTGCAAAAGATACCATAAGACCTATGGCCATCCCTTCTCGAAGGTCCATAGTGTACTGCTCCAGAAGGCAAAAATGTGGCTGTTGTGGCATAACCTGGAATATTTCCATTGATTCTATTTGTTTCCACAGGCAGGAAGTCTTTGAGAATGGCAATGCTATGTCATTCAATGGTGACCCACCGGAGTGATCCATAAGAGAAGCATCACCCTTGAGAGCAACTGCCTTTGACTGAGCTTTCCCTACTGCACTGACAAGTCTGCAAAGAGCCTAGTCTGCATACGATCTACCTGGTCTCTCCAAGATCACAATAAACAGAGATAAAGGAAACATCTACTTCAAGTCAGATCCACATGATCTGAATATCACAAAATGAGATCCAGAAGTGTTTATAGACAATATTTGACCACGGGTACCTATTGGTAGTGAAAGGAGAGCCTGGTCAAGATCATATACTTTAGATCTCAGAATAAATTTCAAGTCACGATCCCACATATCTTGAAACCCCATATCTTTATCCTTTATTGCAAAATTTGAGATGGTGTTGCCTGATATTGCTGACTCAATACACATCATGGTTTTGAAACTAGTTGTTTCAATTGACACAAGCAAATCTCAAAATTATACCCATCAATGGAAAGTGAAACAGAGTTGACACAGACAAAAATTAGTTTGCCCATACTACCTGAAAACAATCATGTATTGCTCATGCATATGCTAGAAACTTTGTTTCATCCAATATCAAACAATATGAACTCAACACAAAATCCAATGAGGATAAGCTACAAGACACTCTTCCTCCTTATATTCTTCTCTTCTTTTATTGTTGTCTTATTCTTTCGCTTTTTTTCTCCTCACCATCCTCGTGTCAGCTCAATCTCCCTATGTGCTCGTAAAATAGAGTTAACATCATGTGATCTTGCCCTGACAACCCAATCACCACATCCTCCGTTACTTGTTGGTCTATATAGGGTGATCGCTCTCAGACACTCGTACCAGACAGATGTGGTCTAAGAACACAAACATAATGCATCACTAAAGTAATAATATCCTCTCTAATCAAGTTTTACCTATGCCAAATTAATTTGCTCATAACTGAACTCTGGAGCTTACCTTAAACACAATTGAAACCAGTTACAGAAAATAACCCAATGAAACCTTGATGATATTCAATTCCAAATATTAATCAATTAAACATACATCTCTGTTGGTCAAAGATTTAATATAACAATAGTATACAACAAAGTACGATTGTATGATATGCATCTACGTATCCAAGTGTTACATTCCTGGATAATATACTTTTTCAAGTTGTTTCTATGTAAAATTAGCTCAATTAACTAATAAATTCATATATTTCTTAGTTTCATTGGTAAAGTCAGGGATTAAAATACCATGCTGAATGGGTCAAAACGGGCAAAACATCTCGTTCCTCCAGCCGACCGGCATGGCCTCGACACCGGGCTGTGCAGCAACAGAGGCGTCAAGCGACTCAGCGGAGGGTCGCACGACCCCCACGTCTGCAGCGAAGGTGTCGCTCGACCCCGCGGCAGCCGTGGAGGGGGCATGCGACCCCTGCGTCCGTGCCACCCCGCAACCCCAACGGAGTTGCGCGAACTCGCAACCGGGTAGTCGCACGACTTTCTTGCACAACGCATCTAGTGGGTGGGTTCTTTTAATTAAAATTTACGTTAATTTACTTTAAACAACTCCTATCTATGATAGGGATAATATAAAGAAACTTTATTAAATACTAATAAAATTATCTAATTTATTTATTTTAATTCTAAAAAAATATAATAAATTTTTTATTTATTTATGTATCTATTTTCATTTCTATTTCCTTTTTTAAAAGATTTTTTATATTTTAAATATTTATATGAAATATATTATTTTAATTAATATATTATATATTTTAAAAATACTGAAACTATATCGGCACAGCCAATACGATACTAAAATCGCATCGTTATGGTCCAGGACCAAACCCTCAGCATGGGACAAGATTTTAAACCATGGGTAAAGTAAGAGGAAATTAGAGTGGTTAAGCCAAAAGAACTTATAATTTCTCTACATGTGCCTAGAAGAATCTAGATTTGTGTCATACCTCCACATGTCTATGTTTACATTTTTCTAATAGAATTAAAATTACTACCTAATAATGAGGAGCATGAAATGCTTACACTCAATGATGCAACAGGGAGAACAGCTACATAGGGAAAACAAAAACAAATAACCAGCACTAGATTGCACTTTTCAGTAAACAAACCTCATTGTAGATTTCCAGGTATGATACACGAAGAAGAAACTCACGACTTGGAGTCTGAAACCAGAAGTAGGTTCTCAGATTCTTATGAACCTCCTAAAAGTGTTTTAGAGATAGAGAAATGTTCAAACTACCTCTTGAATGATACTAAATGCATCTTTTACAGCCAATGGTATGATTCCTGGGGATCTTTGATCTCCCTGACATCAAACCAACATAAATAAATTGATATGAAATTTCAAGATCCACTTGCTAGAAATACTTTGAGAATGAGCAGTTGATCAAGTTTGCAGAAGATTTGATCATTGTTGTATACAAACTTACTAAATATCATAAAGAGTTGCAATCTCAACCCAAGGTATTTCCAATTACCAAGAAGTCATTATAATTTGTAGCAAAAGTGCCATCAACAGGATTCTAAAATTTCATTAAAGATGATCATCTAAAATGGGGAAAATAAATACAAGAAAGGGAAAACAGAACCACTAAATCACTGATATATATCCACTTAATTAAGAGCGCAAGTATTGCAATGACTATTTATATTATTTTGAACTTAATCAAACAGTATCTTGTTGGTACATTAGAACAAAATTTCAGTATTTTTTGATACAAAGAGTGATTCACATGATAATAGTGATGATAAATGCAAAGCAAGAACAGAATGGCAAATAACCATGTTTTTTTTTCCATTTGGCTTTTTGTGCACTTGATCTTGTGCATTGCACCATCATTCAGAAACATTAAAGGAATGCAACATCTAGAACCTTGTAATTTTATTTGAATAAGAAGTAAACAAGAACAAAGACTTTCACTAGGTCTCCTTTTTGGCACCGGAAGCAATCAAACAATGGCTAAAACTGCTGCAAGCAAATTAGGAGAACGGAACAATTAGGTCTACAAGATAAATTGATGAAATAATAAGATTAAAGAAAAAACAACACTAGGTATACTGAATTGAATTCTCCATCAATTAAACAAAGTAAAGGAAAATTTCCAGGTATCAGAAGACAAATATATGTGAGTGTCTCTACGTTAAAGTTGTGACCCTCACATGCATTGTATGTGTTTTGCCACTGCTTGTAACTCCATAAGCAAAAATTGTGCCTGTGGAAAGAGATAAAGTTGCATTAAAATTTCATGGTATTTTTCAGTCAGTAATAAACTTTGTTTCCAATTGTCAGCATAAGCCAAGGAGCACTTGAGGTTGAGGACCCTCAAAAAAGTGTGGTACAACTCAAACATCAGTTGGAAACAAAATACTCGCTTAATGCAAGTAAGTTCTCTTCTATTCTATGTACTCTAGTCAAGCTTGAAGATTTCATTAGGGTGTGAGGTTTGCATAGTAATATTAAACAAAAATCCTATTTTATAAAGTGAACACAGAAGTTAAAGATTATTTTTCAAAATAAATTACAAAGCAAACATTGTACACTATATTGGTGAAGTAAAATAGAATCAAAGAATATAGGATATAAAGCTTATAATTAATTTACTCAATCAAATGCAATTAATGCCTTAATTGACCCAACTACAAATAAATTAGAATTAGAATCAGGTGTGAGTAGACCAAGCTAACTAGTTGAATAAGAAATGGTCTTTGACTTTTTGAGTGAACCTGAGATCTTAGACTCAACCAAATGGAACCAAACTGAACCAGAGATTGAAGGTTTATTTATGAGTATTCTGTGGTCATCAAGAGCCCCTTTCCTGCATTTGTCTTCTTCTGCTATCTCTCTTGATCTCCTTTATTTGTCATTTAGTGATCAATTTTCTATGTTTCTCATCGTTTTCCTCTCTCGTTTATCTGGAGTCCATCTCCCCCACTGACTAGTCAAGATTTTGAGGGTAAGATATGGCAACAGAATGAGCTGCAGACCATTGTAGGAAGAGGTGGGTTGCAAGTGGAGTTTAATATCTGGTATTGTTTGTTACTTTGGTTCCTTCCTTTATTAACTTCAAGTTTGTAGGTTGAAATTGGTAGCACGAATTTGTGTTGCTGTAATTGCTGGTCAGGAGGCACCAACCAGTGAGATCTAGCATCAGTAAGAGTAGATCTAATGTGGATCTGTTAAGGAGAGTTATGGTTATATTTATATATATAGGAGTATTGTAGGTCTAGCAGATTATTGAGGTTAAGCAAGGGTTTTCTGAACCTCACTAAGAATTGAAGTGTTGTGATGGATTAAGTCAATTGAGAGTTTAATTGTGCTTGCAGATTTTAGATGCTCCCGATCTTCTTATAGTGTATTTCAAAAGGATTTTTTTTATTAACCAAGAAAATTTGTTATTTGTGTTATTTAGGAATATTCTAACCAAAATTATGCTTCTAATAGATAAGGGCTTGTTAATGTCTGAGAAACATAGCGAGGAAAAGAATTCTTTAGTGAAAGCATGTACAGTGCCACTGCCAGTGTGCCAAGTGATGTTAGTGCTGGCAGGCCAAGAATGATGGCAATTATTGACATGCAGTAGAGCAGATGTCATATGATATGATCAACTTAGCATGTCAATTTTATGATTTTATTTGTTTGTCAATGACTTAAGAATACTTGTTTCTAATTTTATAATCAACAATTACATGTAATGATTCTAACAAGATTGAAGAAATACAATGATAAAAGAAACGCTAAGAATTGTGTATGAAGATTAAGAATATCTTTGCTGTAGGTATTCAAGCTAGACTCAGTTATAGATGAGATACAAACTTTCTAATACGAACTTAGTCAAGAGGATTAACACCATCGTGCATAACAGACACCATAAGCATTCGATGAAAACAATCAAGAGGGCCACAACACCTAGTTTCCATGAGACTTTTTCTTTGAAAACTAAGATCAATACCAAATTTATGAATAATTTAAAAGCACAATAGCAAAATTAAAAAAGGAGAAGAAATTTACCATTGATGCCCTCCATAGCACCACCAACAACATGCTGAGCAGCCACATCATATACATGGCGTGTTGTTGTTGTAGGCCCAAAAACTCGATCTATAATTTCAGGGTTATGGCATTAGTCAAGGCCAAGGCCAGATTTATATTTAGTAATGGCAAAGGCAAGCACACAAACATGCATTGAAATATTGAAAAGGTTATCATGAATAAATAATAATAATTTTGTGGCCAGTATTATACAAATAAGAAATGGTGAACATTTCCTTTGTGCATAAATACCAATCGACTAATATAGAACCATCCACAACTAAAAACAGGCAAAATTGGTAGCGATGTATAGACTAACAGATTTAGCCTTGGTATAGAATATACCTGCTAGATGGTAGGTTTCAATATCCAAATTTAGCTAAACCCTAAAAATTGACAATCCTAAGCCAAATCATATTTTGAAAAAACAAAAGTTTATAAAAGTAGAAGAAAGGGATAAAATAAAAAACAGAAGTTGACTTAATGAATGAAGTTGACTGTTTTATAAGATGATCCTACTCAGATATGTACCATGAAACATTTCAATGTTATTGGTTAACATATACATTCCTAGATGTACTCTTAACTCTTTTAAACTCTCAATGGTAGCTATAAATATGGACTAATTTGATCAAAAATCCAAAATCATTACTTTGCAATTGGGAAGAGCTCATAGTGATAATAGATTTAATATCAGTCTTAATGGAGTTATGGATCTCAATTCACACCCAAAGGGGGAAGGGGGGCCTTTAAAGTTTAAATGAAACTGGTGTGATTTTTATGTCAATTAAATTAAGATGATGCTTACTGTCAAAATGGCATTAGTTAATTTAGTTGGGCAAGGATGTTTTTGAGCACCCAATGCTACAAAAAATTAAGGTTCTTGAAGTAATCTTGAACTTTATGTGTTGTGCTTTTCTTTAACATTCTGCACTATAGTTCTGATGAATTAGCTTCTGTACTAACAATTGAAGAATTTAGCATACATGATCCCACTATTTCATATGCTATTTATTGTCATATGAGCTCAAAGTAGTAAATCATCCAAGGACACTCAATAATCAGATGCAAACAGGAAAAAAATGGTATACTTATACATGTAATAGTTAAACAAAGACAAGGAGCTAAATAAACTATACTCAAAGATGGTCCAGTTCATTTCCAGAAATATATCTCGTCCGATAAGCACAATTGACCAGTTGCATAAAATTCGGAGTGATTCAAACGATGCCACAGTAGTGTACTACCGATAATTCATTATAAACCAAAAGGACACTACAAATCAAATGCAATACATACCACGTACCATAAGCATATGCAAGAGTCGGATTATGTTCACTTCGAACGATGGTATCCCCATCAGCATACCAGGCAATCTCCTCTCCCTGACGAATCTCACGTTGACTACACGCCAAAAAACAAAATAAGACAAATTACGCCGGCTTCAAGGACCAACAAATGGACGAAGAGAAGGAAGAGAACAGATCTGCTCCCCACCTGAGCGGCAGGAACCGAACAGTAACCGTCACATTCTCCTTCGATCCATCCGCGTCCAGCACCTCGCTGTCTGGAAAGAAGTACTGCGGCTTGCCTCTCGCCGTCGACGACGCCGGCGAGCTCTGCCCGTCGGCGGAGGCCTCGGGTACCTGCCTGAACGACGAGGTCGAGGACGAAGTCGGAGAATTAGCCTGCTTATACGACGCCGGCGACTGCACCGTTCTCCTCTGCCTCGAATCGTACCGCGACGCCATACCGAGGTCGATCAGAAGCCTATAGTCTTAAGAACCACGCCCGAGAGATCACCGAGCTCAGCCTGACACGCACAGGAGCTTGAATCGAAGCTGCATTGGCTCCGATCGATCGAGAAGGAGCAGGAACGAGGCGGAGAAGGTTTGGGCGAAGGAAGAACTGGAGATTTTGAGGGTTTTCTCGTTCCCGTCCTGCGGAAAAAAAAATATGAAGGAAAAACAAAAGCTCGCTTCCTTTTCTCTCTCTCCCTCTCTCTATCTTTTCAGTTGAATGGAAAAAAGAGAGCAGGGAAAACTTCATTTCGCCTCTCGCAACTTATCGTCCGTTGTTTCAAAACCTCCCCAGACATTTAAAATTGACAAAAACACCCTCATCAGGAAAAGTTAATTTCTCTCGTTTACAAGTGTTAAATATTAAAAAAAATAAGCATATATTTAAGAAATATGTTAGTGAGACAAATAAATTCCTAATACCAATTACTTTTTCTTGGAAATATGATATGGAGTATACAAATTTAAAACTTTCGAGGTGCATTGGGTAATTTTAAAACCTGAAAGGATACTTTTAATGCAATTTCCCCGTGAGAAAAAAAGGCAGCTGAGCTCGTGCGGTAACATGCGCTTTGAAAACACCGAGTCCGACCCATAGTATATTCCGTGCGGGCGACGATCCGACGTCATTCGTTCCATCTCCATAAATCGGACGCCGGACCTATCGTGTCGCGTAGAAAGACATCGTGCGGAAGAAGCCCGCCAGCCGTCACGTGTCGCTCGTGCCGCGGCGCGTGGTACGGAGGCGCCCGGTAGCCAACGACACCGCGACGCGTGGAGACCCTTCGATGCTGTTGGGCGCGTCACGGCATCGCGCTGTTGCCGGGTCGTCGTCTTCCGGTTCGATTTCCGCTCACCCGCGGAGATCTTTTATCTAAACGGTCCGGTCGCAAAAGCGAATCCACTGCCCGAAACGGTTCGGGTCACACGGCTGCGGATCAGGATAACATAACGAGATCCGAGGGGATGGAATCTCTGGAGAAACCAGACCAATGAATTTGCAAACAATTAAATAGGGGGAAAAGAACGAAGGCTAAATTTAGTTCAATTAAAATATACTTTTCGTGCAATCAACAATAATCTAAACAAATTTAGTTTGGTTGTTCATGGTAAGCATTGATTACAACTCTCGAATCTGCCTTTTGTCTCATTGATTGCCTCTTGTGAGTGTACCATTGCTTGCAATGGAATCTACAGGCATTGCCAAGGATATGAAAGCTAGTAGAAAAGTTAATGATTAAACATTTTGCAGAGCAGCTTTAGTTGTGTCCATGATCACAGCAAGGAAGACATAATTTTCAATCCTTGCGCCACTTGAAGAGGGGTTTGAAAGTCCCTTTGCAAGTAGAAAGCGTTGGCCTCTTGGCGAGGCGTCTAACTTGGCATCCGACCGGCGGAAATCCGTACGACTCAATCTGTTGTTTTAGGAGGAAACGGGATGGACCCCACTGGATTAACCATCCCTGTCTTACATAAGTCTAATCCCTTTGCTTGAAAGCCTTGACTAACACGTCAACCAGAACTTTAACTGTCATATTAACTAAAACTTTACTTATCCCTAATTTCTGAGATCTACTCATAACACACGGTATCATTTATTAATGTTTAACTTATATGATCTTTCAATATGAATTTCTATTTTCCCAGTTTCGATTCGATCTGCTCAAATCAGGTGGATCGAGGGATGGATGTTATAAGCTATTTTGGTTTGTATCTTAACTAACTTCTATTGGTTTATCCATCCTAAGCAACACAAGGAATACACAATTCTTGTGTCTAAACATGTTTACAACCTTACTATACTACGCATCTAACACAAAATGTAACATTTCTATCAAAGGATGAACTAGAACTCAGCGGTTAGTAGCTGAGCAGATATCTTCAAACTCTTTTTGATAGGCTTGCCTTTTCTGTTTTGAATGATTGGATATATCAAATGAGGTCATGTAGAAAATAGCTCAAAATCGACATTGCATCATGTAAAAAAAAATATGATGATAATGTGTTTCTGGTTTGCCTACCGACTCATTGTTAGATCGCAGTTGGGGTGAATGAAGAAAGGGCACTCTGTTGAGGAAGAACTCGGAAAAGATGCACCAAAGAATCATCAAGATTTCGAAGAAATAACATGTCGGTCATGTTTGTTTTCTTGCCTGTGTTTGTCAAAGATACTGCTCTTGTATCCTGGCACGGTTCTCCTCCCACCACAACCTTGCATGCATCTCACCAAACCTCTCTCGGCTGCAAAGTTAGACGAAGAAAAAAAGTGGATAAATTAGAACATGGAATAACATCTCAATAGCAAAAAGGAATCCATTTTACAAATTCATAATGCCAAATCTCATAGAGAAAGGTTCTGGAAGTATAATAGTACAGATCTCAGCAGACAGTTTATGGAACCTGAAAGAATTCATCTAAAAATATTTGACAGGCTAGATGCAGTGGCCATGTGGGGAAAACAAAAGCATAAATCTGAAATGCTTGGAAGTTTACAGCATACAGATCAGATTTAAAAAGCTCTTATCACAGGGTTCGTGAATTGTGCAAAATAGAAACAATGGAAACCCTTCGAGTTGGCTGAAAGTAGCACTAATTATTTTAAAAGTGAAAGATGGATTTCATGTTATCAAACAGCAGATTATTTGTTAAAATAGTGACACTGCTCAGTCTCGTCACTTGGTCCTATTGTATTGCTTTTTTTCTATTTTCTTTAGTAATCAGGAATCCCCATTTGTGGACAATTACCAATAGATGATATTCAAAACTCACCTGATGAGCATTTTTCAGTAAGACAGTTTTAAGATTTACAGCAAGGGGAGTTGCAATTAGAAATCATGCTTCAAAATAGATGAACCAGTTTACAAATTAGGAAATAATGGTAAAAGTCTAACCTGAAACGAACCCGTCGGAGTTCCCTGATACCTCCTGGCAATTCACGAATTGTGATGTAGACACCCGGTTCATCCTCTTCCACCCATTCTCTTTCTAGATCACTTGCATTGCTGATAGATGCTGAGATTTCACCAGACTGCTCCACCTCATCAGGTGAGGAACACGTTCTAACTGAAGCATCCATTGAGGATGTTTCTGTCTTTGCACCGCTAATGCTAGAAAGCTTTGGGGTTGAAGTAAGGCCACCGGAGTCATAGTAGTGACGCACATGGTGCAGGTGGCCATGGTTATGACCCGTGCAGCCTTGGTGTTGCTCAAGAGAATCAGATGGTGCGTACCCAATCCCGCCACCACCCATCAATGGCCTGTGGAGATTGTGAGGAAGCAGTTCTTTGCCGAGTGGTGGTGTCGCAGGGCTGTCCTTCTTTGAGCACTAGCAAAATGATTCAAGCAACATTTAAGAAAGTTCAGTGGCAACTAAGAGAACAAGGGAGATTCTGTTCAATATGAAATGGAGGATTACTATTGGGCATTCTTCTTTCACCTCATCCACGGATCTCTGCTGGTTTGGAAGTGGCATGGTTTGTTGATTGACTCTCTGAACATTGTAAAGCTCCATGACCTTGTCACAATTTTCAGCCCACCACCTCTGTGCTTGCCACTTGTTAAACATCTCTCGGCTACCATTGATATCAAGCATTTAAAGAATTAGTACACCAAATTTAGTTAGGAACAATAAATTCAATGACACCGCTTGAAATCAACAGGAAAATCAGGACACAATTTGTGACAAACTCTGAACAAAAAGAAGAAAATATGACTACAACATAATCTAAGCAACAAGGCAGATTTCAATCGAGCAATTCAGAAATGACAAATACTAGAGAAAATAGAATTGCTACTGGAAGCCAGCAGCGTGTCATTTCAGAAAATTTTCAGTGTCATTGAAGAAACACAGAATACAAACTTTCTGCAAACTCAGGGAAGTTAACCACTTATGAAACATACTAAAGCCAAAGACAACTCAATCATGCAACAAAAGAAGGAAATGAAAAATGATTTTCAAAATGATTAAAGCTGCTATTTTTTATGGTCAACATACTTTTGGGGCACATTTGCTTCCGAATTGTCATCATCTCTATTCAACTAAACATGGAGAATTCGGTTCACAGGTCTTCCACTTCATGTACCACACCCAAGCTAAAGTATGGATTGGGTGAGCAATCCTACTTTTGTGAAATGGAAGAAACTGCTCAAAACTTAATCATCCATTCCATCATTGCATTTCTACATATTTGTGACAGCCATGGTGCATTTTCTTGTAAAACTGCAAAATGTCCCTGTAGAATCGCCATGATAATTGCATAATTTGACAGACAGTCATTTGCATACTTGTAGTCTTGTCAAGTGTCAACCATGAGGCTAGTCCTATGTTTCCTCACCACTCCTAGGTAGGAACTCACAACAATTTCGTGGCAAAAGGTGATGAACTCACAACAATTTTGATGAGGACAGAAGGTCATGGAAGGCTGATTTCAGCCAGGTATCTCTTCAGATTGAACAAGATTGATGTAACCCATGCCAAATAGTTGGTACATACAACGATGTCACGATGGCAACAGTGACGACCATGATGACGTTATTATGATGAGAAGTTGCATACTGATTATCAAAATGCAGCATTCCATTCATACAATACATATCATCAGACTGCTAAACGATCAGACATCAAAGCCATGGTTGTCAAAATCACTATCTCGCCTAGAATCTTAGTCCCATCCCAAGTTGGGCTAAACGATCGATACCCTACTCAGGATCTAAATTGACTTAGAATCACCTGAACCTAAGGGCTAGCTCAATGTGTTCTCACCGTTGCTAGGTAGGAATTTTGATCTGAGAGCCATAGGCCCTGGGAACCTCATTTGACCAGATATATTTTAGGATACAATGTACTCAATAGAGGGACAAGATTGAACCAAAATAGTTGGGGCATATACACTGGATGAAGATAATATTATTAGAGCAAAATGTGATAACACTCATCTCAGACGATCTAGTATCACCAAGCCTCCCACCTAGATACAAGTAAATCATGGGGGAGGACATTTTACTCTAGGCGGCTCTTTATATAGGAGAGATTCAACATCCAATGGGGCATTTTATACTTATTAAGAATTGATATTGGAGCAGTAATTATCAACAGGCCATAGGAGTGATGATGATAATATATTATTGATGACGGGGGCACGGTGGAGTGATAATGTAGCAACTGAGACCCACAGATGGTTGCGCACGTGACGTCCCATGTACAGGTACAAGTCTTAGGGAATCTCCAGATCATTAATGCAAATAAATGGCTGTCACAACTCACATCCTACAGACTTCATTCTGGCTCTTAAATAATGACCGCGGAACTAAGGGACAGCTCCAATGAAGGCACAAGGGACAGCTCCATCGAAGGCATCTTAAACGCTTTGGGCCGATCAACCCCAAAAAAAACGCCTTTGACTCATAAATGAAAGAAAAAAACTAGTCGCCCACTTGCTTGTTCGCTTTGATCCGAGTTTTAAGGCCTGCCTTTTTTTTTCTCTCATAAGCAGAGGAGAAGGTGGACCTTTTGTCGTCATTCTGGATTGCCTTCGGCGCACCCAACCAAGTTATCGCCAATAAAATACAAGCAATAATGAGCTAAAGAACAAATTTTGGCACCGGAAATTAAAGCATTTTTCTCGAAACAAGGACCAGAGTCACCTTCCCCCGGAGTTAAAGGCCTCTCTAGTCTCGTCCTCTTATTTCATTTTCTTCACTTTGTGGTATCTTCCTCTAATTCATAACGACTTTCGAACTTTAGATGATCACGAAACAGATCACTCCAAGCGCGAAGGCCGAGAAAATTAAAAATAAAGCTGCTTCTTCCAAATGATGCAAATATGAAAACAGACGCCGGAAGAAAAGAGGATTTGACTCGCGTTGAAAATGTTGATAGCTTGGTAAGATCAAAATGGAAGTTTTCTGCTATCTGTAAAAGTCGAATGGTTCTGAATCCAATTATATGGTATAATCTCAAATCTACTTTCTTGTTTAGGAATAATTCTAGTTCAAATGTGAAGAGGAAGTGTTTAGCGTGGAGATGTGATCTTGTTGGTTCATGCAAGAGGAACGCCGTGAGGCCCGCGACGGGGCCGGGAAGTCTGGCAGTTCCCGAGATCAACGCAGAAAAACAAAGTGGGAAGGGAAAGGGAGTACCTGAAACGGATCCTCTTGAGATCGTTGCCGCCCTGAGGGAGAGAGAGGAAGGTGATTAGGACGCCCGGCTCCACCTGTGCAACCCACTCCTTCGGCTCCTCTTGGCCGTCCTCTAAGAAGGCCGACGCCGCCTCCGACGAGGCCTCCGTCCGCCCGCTCACCGACGGCGTCCTCTCCGCGCTGGAGATCGCCTTGAGCCGCATCTCCAACTCGCGCTCCGACGGCGCCGGCGGCGGCGTAGACCCCGAGCTCATTGCGGCACGCCGATACGCATAGTGGAACCGATCCGACGCAGATCCCGTTTCGGAGTCCGTGTAGCCGACATGATGGTGAGGGCGGCGCTGACTCCCCGCGGACGCGCCGGCGCAAGGCTTGCAGTGCCGGTACGCCCCCGATGCCTTCAACGCCATGTCCCTAATCTGATCCAAGACACTCAAAGTGAGCAAGCGGGGGAAACAAACAACCGAGCAACCCTAGATGGGAGAATAGGTCTCACCTGAGAGGTGAGAGCTTTGATGGCCTGGCGGGTGCTGGGAGTAG
>JBBPFP010000076.1:2889469-2908620 GCA_037974795.1 Kaempferia galanga
GGGTCCTAGCACACTCTAAGCTTTCCTCTTCATCCTATTTGCTTGTGTGGATACGTGTAGAGGGGTGTACGCTTGACATCCTTGAGATCCGACAAACCTTGGCTGAGCGGGATACGTGAAGGGCGCGCATCGAGGGTAAAATCTTCTCCCTAGATCTAGAGTAGATCTTAGAATTTAAATACGTACATGAAATTAAGAATTTTTATTCTCGCACGGATCCGTGGCATGGGCATTCCGGAGTTTCTGCAACGCAAAAAGCGGTTTTTGAGGCTCGGAAAGTCTAACACTAACGACTCTCTAATTATTTCTAATACTACTAAATTTAAATTTTATATATTTTATTTTTACTTTATTAAGCCTAATTTTATATATTCTAGTGGATAGAAACATAAATATGGGAAAATTTAGGTTAACTAAGATTTTTGCCCCAATAAAAATTATTAAATTCATGGCTTCTAAAGCTTTAGAAAGGAAATGGAAAAGTGGATAACTTAGGCGCAAAGTGAAACTTTCACATCAAGAAAGTTAAATTCAAAAGCTCTCATCTTTCACCATACGTACATTACTGCTACTAATTTATTTAATAGGTTATTGACATGATAGGTACAACGTATAAGATTTCGAGCTGTGCCGGTTGGCACGACATCGAGCTCAACAATTAGACCTAACCAACTCTCAAATCCAATTGCATGTTGACCTTATTTATCCCACAATTAGTTTGATTCATGTGTAGCACAACAACTTATCTCCAACTCGAGTCTAAATTTTAAAACCCATTGCATGTGAATGCGCTCCACACCTAACTACTAACCTTAAAGATAATTAGGCTTGAATCCAATTTTTTTTTTATCATATGGGAAATCAACTGCTGAACACTAATCAAACAACTTGTTTAAATTATACTCAACTGCTCATGCTTTGCTAATAGATCATGAATAGAATCATTTCCTAATATTGTTACTTAAAATTTTTTTTTCCAGAGAAGCAGTTCCTAGTTAGTGTTGAAGAAGATGAATTAAGTTGATGCTAATTGAGAAACTTTTGTAGAAACAGTTTGAGGCTCCATAATCCAAAGTGAGGTTGAATCAAATCTCATTTGGTCCAATAATTAAATAGTCAACAACAACAATAACTAAGTTTTTATTTCACTAAGTGAGTCAGCTATTCAAATCCTTTTACGCTATTGAGTTTGATCTTCTACTATATTGTCATATATATTTAAATAAATTTTATGTTTTTATATTATTTCTAACAAGTTTTTTAGTCTTCTCTTGATTAATATGCTTGTTGATCATGATTTCACACCATTTAACTAGAGCATTTATTGGTCATCCAAGTACATTTCCATACTATCTTATCGCGTCTCTTAGAGTTTTTTTCTCAATAGGCATAACCCTACTCTCTCTAGTGTTCTTATTTGATTCTGCCCATCTTCATATGCCCGCACATCCATTAGAACATCCTCATCACTATGACTCTCATCTTTTATTCATATGCTTGATTTATAGCTAACATTTAACCCCATATAAATAGTTAGCAACAAATTATATGTAAAGTTGACCTCAAAATCATTATGTCAGCACTTAAATGTTCCAGTTCTGCATTAAAGTTTCTGTAGTTTGCTCCCTATTACCAGTCTCAGAATGTAGCATCTGTTATATGCTCAAGCTCAAGGAGTGTTAAAAGTAATAGAGGTATTAGGTGTAGTGAGTTTTGTCCCACATTGATACCTCTCAATCAGTGTTTTATGATGAATCTATATATGCCAATATGATGGTTGTCTTTAATGCAATTGGTTAGTTTCAATTTTCCCAAACTTAACAGATGCCTAGTTAGTTTATCATATCTTATTTCTGGTTCTCATGAAATTCATTAATATGTTGAGCAAGTATTATTGTATCATAACTTATAAATCATGCTAGCCATTTCACTTCAATTTGTCTCCTCCTTGAAGAACTTAATTTTCAGTAATGTTTGATGATGTATTGCCATAATCCAATGTAAGCCAATGACATGTTTGAATTATAGGTTAAAAAAAAACCATATACAGCTTGTTGTCTGGTTACTTTACACGTATATGTGAATATTGAGATGCATACAACTTAATTTTCAGTAATGTATCATGTTGCCAGAGTTTACTATAGCTATGACATGTTTGAATTCAAGGTTTAGAAAAAAAAAAAGATTATATGCATCTTCTTGTTGCATTACTTCATATGTATATATGAATATTGAGATACATATTATACACTAGTTATAAAGAATATTGAATGTAATTATATTCATGAAAATAATAGCTCAAGCCGTTGCTAACTTTTTGGTCAATGTAAGCAGCTATAAAAAATAGTTTAGCTCACCATATATTAGTTATATTAGACCAAGCAAATTGGACTCCATTGTTGAAACAATGCGGTTTAAAAGATAAACTGATATGCATATCTTTTAACATTTGAATGCTATCGTCATCACAATTGGATACTATATGAGTGGTATGATCACCCATCTGAGTGCAAATCCAGGCTAATTGTGAATGAGAACAAATTGTATGCCTGTTCACAAACTGCTTTCTTGAATGATGGCCGAATCATTTCTTTAATATTCAACTAATTCTTTTAAGCCAATTATTGTCTGTCTTTTTGGAAACTGCACCATAAATAGTTATAATAGATATTTTTGAAATAGAGAAGAAATGGTGCCTCTGGGTCTCTGGTCTGCTAAATATGTTGCTTCAATTATCCCTGTTATTTCATTTGCTTGTTATGGTCTTTAACATTGGCCAACTAATGTTTTTGCACGCATGTACTAATTCATTCCTGATGCTGAGAATAGATGAGAATGACCAATTTGACATGTCTCTTATGTTTTAACATGATGACCGCCTAATGCTATCTAAATTAACTTTCATGAATATTCGTTATGAATGCCTTCTTATTAAGCTTCTTCTACTTTCAGAGACAAGATGTGGGAAGATGTTTCTGTGGGTTCCAATGCATTATTTTCTAGGGACAAATTCACAGAGTGCGTGCTACTTGCTGCTCGCTATTTGCATTGATGTTGTTTTCTAATATTCTTATGCATGTGGAAATTAGAGTAGACAAAAAACTCTTGTTGACCTATATTTTCATGTGCTTTCGTTGTGATTATTCTTCCTTTTCTTCTCTAAACAAAAGAAACTATTTTGACACGAGACTTTCATTTATCTTGCATTTGTTCTACATACATATCCTTTGATTTCCATAAGTAGGTAGCAAAGTATGTTGGTTTCTTTGGTTTGAGTTTCTTGAAATATTACACTATATGTGAATCAAGGTTAATATTTCATTCTAAGCTAGAGTTTGGGTCTCAGATGGGATGCAACAACAGTTGTGGGTGGTGTTGTTTGCACCTAGGTGGAGGAGAGGAGAGGAGAGGAGAGGAGATGAAGAAGAAGATGCTTACATCTAACCTCATTTAAATGTATTGGGTTCGTGTCCTCTCCACTCTGAATGTTAAGGGTCCGAATGAAGAAAACTTTAGCTGGAATGATAGGAACAGAGAATTTGGATAAACTTAATGGATTAATGGGTTTATGAGCATAAGTGTTGACGAGAGCTTATCAATGACAAGCGACAACGAGAGACAATAAGTGCCCCGAGCAACAATGAGACGTGTTAGAATAACTCTTCTTTAGAGCCGTGGTTGTTCACAATAGGTAATAAATAAGTGATATAAGTAGTCAAAAGAGGTGATTGCCTATTGAATCATATGTGGGAGAGGAACACCCCAAGCTCAATGTTTCCCTGCCTGGTTACTCATATATGTGAGAGAGGGAGAACTCGAGTGACTTGGGGAAGGGAGAAGAAAATTATTAGGACTTTTTAAAATATATTTAATTAATTATTATATCATTGTTATTATAATTGGAGCCATTTTTATTTATTTTATTTGTTAAAATAATAAAATATTATTATAAGATTTATACTAGTGTTGTAATATAGCAGTTATAATTAAATTGATATATTGAATTTATTCACTTATAATTAATTTATAATTGATAACTGATATGATTAAATAGTTATGAAACTTATTCAATGTTATAGTCAATTAATTTATTATAAAACAGTTTCAATATAAAGGTTGTTATGACGTTATAATTCATTTTTCTTTCATATCAATTAATTCACTGTTATAATTAGCAGTTATACTATTTTTTATTAATAATTAAACTGATGGACTGTTATATTTAATTAGTTATAACTATCATAACGATTATATATTATATATATGAATTTATTTGTTTTTTGTAATATTTTTTTATTGTATAATAAATAAAAAATTGAATATATAAAAGTAACAAAATTGAGTTAAACCAATTAAATCTTAAAATTTCTAATTCATGTCAAAAATGACTTGTAATATTCTAAAAAGCAATATATAATTCTCATAATATAATTTTAAATATTTAAAATTATTATTTTAAAAATACAAACTCTCAAATACATTCAAAAATAACTTTAAATCTCTAAATAATTATAAAAATGATAACTAATTTTTAAAACTATTCTTAAACTCGAATTAATTTTAATATATTTAGATATTTGAGTAATTATTGTTTTAAAATTAATTATTTTAAGAATTAATATCATATCTTTCAAACAAAAGTTTTAACTCTGAAGATATCGAAGACATCATTTTAGATAAATCCTCGAACTCAATGTTTCTGCAATAAAACTATTATGTTATTATGTACAATAATAATAAACTTATAAAATTTGAATTTATACCTTTCCAATAGCTGTTGCGAAACTTTCATAAGCACCAAATATCTCACGAGAGTATATCAAAACATGAGCTCAATAGTTAACACTTGAAATATAAAATCAATAGTGAGCATATATAAAAATTAAATATTAATAAAAATATTTTTAAAAATTAATATACATATTAAAATGGAACACAACACGTATTGATAGTGTATCGTCACAATATGATGCAGTACAAAAGCTGAATTGTTGCATCCCATGACTGAAATATTGGCACAACTTGAAATTGTAAATCTTAGTTTCCTCTTGCCTACAGAAAGAGAATGATTTCTCAATCTCAATATGGGGTTCATGTGGTTGTTGTTGGCCCACAGTTGTGCTAGTTGACTGAAATCCATAAAGGCTAGATAGTTTCTATTACTCTATTTGGTTAGAAACTAAGAAATTACAAAAAAGCTCATGCAGAAACAATACCAAATTATAGGTATACTGGTTTAGGATGTGGCTTGGTACTCTGCCTCACCCTTTTAAGGTACTGTTAGATGGTACCTGGTTTAGTATGCCCTAATTCTGTAGTTTTCCTTTTTAAAAAAGAGAGTGTAGGATTACACAAAAAGAACTCTTAAAATTTCTCATGCCATTTGTGGAAGAACACTTTATCCATACAAGTCTCATTTATTTTATTTTAGTGGCGAGACATTTTGTTTATTCATTGATTTGAGTCATAGATTCTTAACTACAATTTTTTCAGAATTGAAGATTCTTTTGAAGATGTTGTCTACCCTAAGGGAGATCCTGATGCTGTCTGTATCAACAAAAGAGATATTGATCTTCTGCAACCAGAAACTTTTATCAATGATACCATTATTGACTTCTATATCAAGTGAGTTCAAATCATTGCCATGCTTAATCATTAGATATTTCTTGATTCCATCTCATAACCGTACTCATTCTATTATTTTTGTGGGAAGTGGAAAATGTTCTTTATTACCTGGTAAGTTGTATTTATACCTTCCCTTGAAAATAGCTCCAGATTGATTATTCAAATTCATCACGCTTTTACGGTTTCAATGGTGCATAACCATACACTAGAGAATGACATACACTTAGATACTAATACATTCATATTTAGATAGCAGTTGCTGATACGGAAACACATTTTTCTTTGTTTCTTTGTAGGTTGACATGTCAATCCTAGTAGAGAAATGTCTGCATGGATTCAGAATTATCACCTTCATTATTCCTTTATTCTCATTTCTTCAAATCTTGTCTTGTTGAATAATAGTGTGTTGATATAATTTTCTGCCAAGCTGACCTTTGCAAGTTGCGTGGTTTCATTTGAATATTTTTACTTGAGCCTTAACATTAAAGAGCAAGTTGGTAGTGGTTGATTTTATCATAAGCTTCCTACCTATTAGTTATTCTTTACAGCTGATTTTAGCTGGTTTCTTGACCTTATTACTAAACATAAATTGGTCACAAGTAGTAAATTTTGTCACACAGATAAATTCTGTTTCATGTTTAATTTTGGTCAAATTTTGTCAAACAAGAGTACTGTATGCTAAGATGGCTATTTTTTTTAGTTATATAATGGGTCTTCTTCCTTCAATTGAGGGTGATCAGTTTGCGATTTAGAGATAAATACAAGGTTTCCTTTTAATTTTAAATTTATGCTATTTGTTTAATTTTAACAGTTGTATTAAAATTTTCAAGTTTAATTTTTTATAGTTAAGGTAGGACATTATTTCATAAAGAATTGGGCTTAGATTGTCCTTTTTTTAATAGAAGTGGAGGGGTTAGTATCCTAAATGTTTCAATCTATCATATTTTCTCTTTGTGAGTCTCAAGGGTTTTTAGTAACTTGTGCTACATTAATTTGGTATTAGCTCAGTGCTTCGCCAAATTTATTTTTTAGATGCTTCGTTCTGCATCAATTGATTTAAAAATTGAATTCCTTATTTCTTCTCCCTATGATTGCCTCTTATTTGGAGTTCATGAACCCTACTTCATGCAAGTATCCTATCAACAATTGCGATGTCTTTGTGCCCTCTTCTGCTCATGCTCTTTTTGAACAAGACTAGCATAATTGAATTCTTCTTGGTGAGCTATCTCAGTCTTTGATTCTCGCTCGGGCAACTCTTTGTTGCTTACAACATTGTCATAGGCAGTGCCATAGTCACCTCTACACCACCAATTAGGCATTTGCTGGGTTCGATAATTTTTCCCATCCACTCATCTAAATCTGCCATCATCATTGAGTTATTTCCATCTTCATCCATCACTGCCAAACCTCGCTTGCCTCCTCTCAACAAACATAGGGTCTCTCGCTCTTCCGTTGGAAGAGACTACCGTCATTTCCCCACATCCCCACTTGGATCCTCTTGCATTGGCAATGTAATTTTTCCTTGACATTGCTCATCTGATTCTTTCTCATGCTCACTTACTAGTCACATCATTTGCTTCGTTGGAATCTACTCTTGATCTCACAAGAAGCCACGCTTGTTTGCATTCTTTGCTTAGTGTGATAAAAGGCCACTCGACTCTTTCACTTCGTTTTCCTGCCTGCATGTGACAATGCCACTTTGTTCATGATCCTCATGATCACCATTTTTTGCATCTAGATATTGACTAGTTGGAGTAAAATTGCAATTGGATAAGACAAAATAGATAGAATTCAGGTTTAAGGAATGATACATAAAAAAGGAAAAATGAGAAATAGAGTAGGTATTTTTATAGATAGTTCATTTAAGGGCTACCTAGTGGGATAAGACTTGGCTGTTGTTGTAGTAGTAGTTCATTTAAGGATGAAATAGTAGTAGGTAGGAAGGGAGATAAGATTATAGCTTTTAAGAGTGTGGTAGAAAAAAACTATTATTGTAATTAGAATATATGAACCTTAAGTACGAAGTCACCCAATATAGGTTTAATAAATGAGATGATTTTAATGGGAGATCATAATGGGCATATATGAGTACGAATGGAAAATGATATGGTGCATGAGGATTATGATTTTAAAACAAGAAATGAAGAAGGAAAAATTATATTGGATTTTACAATAATATATGAACTTATAATAGCTAATCTATTTTTTAAGAAGAGAAGAATACCTAGTTACTTTAAAAAACGAGAATAATAAGTCGTAAATTGACTTTTTTATGATTAGAAAGAAGGATAGAAAAAATTATAAAGATTGTAAGGTTCATCCCTAGAGAAAATTTAACACTCAATATACGTTAGTGGTGTTAGATACAACCGCTATAACTCAAGCACATGAGCAGAAAATGAGAGTTGCAAAGATTAGGATGTTAAGTTGGAAGGATGGACAAAATAAGAAATAAGAGCATTAGAGAGAAAGTCGGAGTTGTATTGATTGAGGGAAAACTATGAGAGACACGTTTAAGATGGTATACACAAGTACTTAGACGACATAAATGCTCCAGTTAGGTGATGTGAAATTATGACAAACACGCATGCCAAACGAGGAAGAGGAGGACCAACAAAAGACTTGGTTAGCAACGATAAAATAAGATAAAATTTTTTTAAGTATAGATATGATATATAATAGGAGATAGAGCTCAATGGTGTACAAGGATCCATATAACCGACCCCATTTAGTAGGATAAGACTTGGTTGTTACTGTTGTTGGTGTTAGATATGCGCCTCGAGTATAATATTAGTAGAAGAAAAATGAGTATGACTCCTAGGATGAGGCAGTGGAAGTTAAAAGATGAAAAATAAAGTGTCTCTACGGAGAGGGTAGAAACACAAGTATTAAATGAAATACATAACTTGAATATAATATGGGATAAAATGAAATTTAAGATTAGTGGCTAAGAACATACACGGTGAGTGAAGAGGACAATACCTTCAAATAAGGAATCTTAGGCTGAAATGTAAAAGTACAAGAAAAATTAATAGAAAATGTATAACATGTAAGAATTAAAAAAACTTTAAAAAATATTCCATAGCCAAGAAAGTAGTGAGTGTGAAGCCAAGGATAAAACTTTCGAATGTTTGTATAAACGGCTTGATACAAAGAATGGGAAATAAAATAGTTAAAATGATAAAGAGATGACGACAAATGATCTTACCCAAATAAGATATATTAAAGAAGAATCTAAAATAGGTAAGATGAATATACAAATTTGATTTAAATTTTTTAAATTTCAGAAGTAAACACATTTTAAATGAGATGCAAAATGGAAAAGTGGTTGGATTGCATGACATTTTGGTAAAAGTACGAAAGTGCCTAGGGAAATATGAATGACTTATGAAGTTATTTAACTTGATATTGAAAACAAAGAAAATACTTTTTTTTTTAAACGTAGAAAATACTTGAGGACTTAACCCTCTTATATAAAAACAAAAGAGATGTACAAAATTATGTGAATTATAGGAACATTAAACTAATGAGTATACCATGAAATTTTAGAAAAGAGCAATAAAAAAAATTAACGGATCCAGATGGTTGAAAATTAATTTAGATTTATACTTAAAAGCTGGATGATAGAAGCTATATATTTTCTCAAACAACTGATTGAAAAGTATCGAAAAAAGAAACAAGACTCGCATGATTAAGGATACATATGAATATGTAATAACAAGAGTGAAGACTTAAAGTGGAAATATAGGTTTACATTAAGTATCAACTCTTAGTCCATATCTTTTTATACTAGTTATGGATCAATTCATTGAACACATTTAAAATGCAATATCTTGGTGCATGTTGTTTGTAAATGATATTGTTTTGGTCAATGAAACATGTAGAGTATATGCTAAGTTTGAATTTTGATAGGAGACCCTGGGCGTAAAAAATTTTAGGGTTAGTAAAGTAAATACAAAATATATGGAATTTAAGTTTAATGGTAGTAGACATAACAAAATAATTAATAAGATATGAGATGACGAGGTACTTGTAATTGTCAATTTTAAGTATCTTGTATCGTTTTTGCAAAAGGATGGAGGGGTTGTAGAAGTTTTTATATAGGATATAATTATATAAGTACGATGGTTGAAATGGAAGAAGACGTCAAATCTTCTTTGTGATTGTAATATTATAAAATGGTAGTTTGACCTACTATATTATATGGAGCAGAATACTGAGCTATGAATCGAGCACACTAGCGGAAGATGAGAGTCTAATGTTAAAATGAATGTGTGGATATGCAAGGATAGATAATATAATGAATGAGAACATTAGAGATAAAATCCGGTTGCACCCATTCAAGGAAAACTTTGATAGATGCATTTATGATGGCATAACTATGTACTTAGATCACTAATAAATGCGTCAATTAGACAATGCAAGACCATAACAAACACACGACACATTAATTGAGAAAGTGGGAGATTAAAGAAGATTTGGCTAGTAACAATAAAATATGATAAAATACATTTACATATAGATGAGCAGATAGTAGGGGTTCGAGTCCAATGACATATGAGGATTTATGTAGCTGATCATTTAGTGGGATAAAAACTCGATTGTTGTTTTTGTTATTGGGATTAGGAGACCAAAGAACACTTGGTTGACAACAATACAATATGACAATTTTTTTAAATATAAAAGAGAATATAGTAGGGGATCAAACCCAATATGGTAGGAAGATCCATATAGGAAGCCCACTTAGTGGGATGAAAAGTTGGTTGTTTGTTATTGATTAAGCATAGGCTAAATAATTCATCTACTTCAACAACTATTCTATCGACTAAAGATATTAGATTAGGCAACTAGGTTTTATCTAGGCAACTAGGCATCAAGTTCTGTGGTGAAGAACTATATATGCAAATGTATATTCTGGTTTCATTAACTGCTTTTTAAGAACAATGCCACCATTATATCTCACTTAAGAAACTTCAATTTGCAATGACATTAGTGGTATTAGAGTTGATAGTATAGTGTATAGAATATGAAGCTGCAGAATTGGAATATAATCAATCAGTAGGATTCTATATTTTAGAGAAACTAGACACACCTTTGTCAGAAACATCAAATCCCATTGATTCAACCTAAATTTGCAGCAAAAAATATATGAATTAGGAGGTTGTTGACTTTTGTTGACTATTACTTGAGTTCCAGCCAATTGTGCAGTTGATGTGGAAGTGTTGAGACGAAGATGGGAGTGGTAGTAGTCATGAGGAGGGAGATGCTGAGTGATGGTTTGATGTGAGGGAGAGATCTGTATACATGCTGATTTTATAATAATTCTTCAACATCATGATTAGTCATTTCACCTTTTTTTTCCACCCATGTTGGAAATCAATGCTA
Source organism: Kaempferia galanga (assembly GCA_037974795.1). Classification (NCBI taxonomy): domain Eukaryota; kingdom Viridiplantae; phylum Streptophyta; class Magnoliopsida; order Zingiberales; family Zingiberaceae; genus Kaempferia; species Kaempferia galanga. The sequence continues at coordinate 2,900,480 of JBBPFP010000076.1, forward strand.
TTTCATCTGTTTTTGTCACATGCAAAATCATCATTCCTTCATGAGATGACATTTATACAAATGTAAAACATAATTTGTATCTCAGATCATTGTGTAATCTTTATTCTTGTTCCACATCATCTTTGCCTCATTTTCTATTTTGATCCGATCTGTTTGTTTCAGGTACTTGAAAGACAAGATTCAATCTGATCAAAAGCATAGGTTCCACTTCTTTAACAGTTTTTTCTTCCGCAAGCTAGCAGATCTAGATAAGGACCGGGGTAGTATCTCTGAAGGCAGAGCTGCTTTCCTACGTGTTCGTAAATGGACTCGGAAAGTTAACATATTTGAGAAGGATTACATCTTCATCCCAGTAAATTTTAAGTAAGCCTTTATTCAATTTTATGATAATAGAAAGTTAATATTACATTTTGATTCACATATCACTTAATGCCAGTCTGCACTGGAGTTTGCTTATTATTTGCCATCCTGGAGAAGTAGGAAACCTGAAAGGTAAGAATGTCCGATTGAATTTATACAATCTATGCAGAGTATATTGTCATCACGTATTATTTTGGTTTTCAGGTGATGAAGTCCATTCATGTAAAGTGCCTTGTATATTACATATGGATTCTATTAAAGGCAGTCATAATGGACTTAAGAACATTATCCAAAGGTACCTATATTCTAGGCTTTGTATGGTTACCCCTTTTACTAATCTATGAAAATTTTCACCTCTTCTACTAAATATATTCAAAGCAATTAGATTATTTTTGTTATATTAACTTGTTATTTCTTTGGTCTCCCTCTACCATTTGTACTTTCCTATATAATCCATTAAGCTCTTAACTGTTGAATCTATTGTTGCCTTTGCTGCTTATTCAAGCAATTTCCTATGCAAAATCTAATATTGACAAAATGAAATAAAGCATATTGACATAAAGCAAGTGAATCATCTACAAGGGTGCACCAAGGCGGTTTAGATCAACCGCTTAGAATACTGAGTAAGGATGCTGGAAATTCACAGCTCATAATGAATTCAATAAGAAAAATGCTTAAAACAATAAATTTATCTAACCAGAAGGACTACGATCTTAGGGTAAGATCTGGATTGGCTAAAATAAGCCCCACTCTAATCCAATCCACACAACAATAGGTGGAAAACAATCACACAAACAACCTATAATAGATTACTATTTACAACTGCAAATAACAAATTAAAAGGGGTGTCTAACTTCTACAACAATACAACAAGGAATAGAAAGAAAACAGGAGATAATGGAATTAGGTTCATAGTTTCGAGTCGTGCAACGATACTACGATGCTGATTCGGTTTCGTGCTGATGGCGAATTGTAGGTGAAAGGAAGATGGAGATGGAAAAGGAAAAAGATACTATAACCCATATACTTAAAATCATACTTTATTTACCATCTAGAATGTTATGATCGTGATCTATTGAAGCGTGCCAAGAGGTGTCGAATGTTGACATAAAATAATACTCATCGACATAATTGACACAACGATATATATGAAATTGCATGCGGTTAGTATCGAGTTTTGATAATTTATCGAAATACTATATTTTGATCGATTGATCCAGCACAATAAGAGATTTTAAATCATGAATGAAATTATCCTTAAAATCTCCCAACACAAGGTAGAAAAGAGATGGGGAAAGTTAACTTCCCTAAAAAAATATTAAAAAAATATACCTCACGACTTAGGAAAAAGGAAAATTAGAGGAATATAGGGAAGATGGGACTCATTGATTGTACAGAAAGAACAATCACTTTAGAGTTCTCAAGAGAGATCAAAATTCACAACAACAAAAAAAAGAAGAAATAGCACTGCTCAAGGGGCAACTTGCTGGTGCTTCCGAGAAGAAGTCGTAAGAATCACAGGAAGAGATTGCAGGCCCAAGAGCATTTGGAGATTTATGCGGAGGGGAGAGGAATCTACAAAGAGGGGGATTGTGGAAGAGATGTGGGCTCTAGGATGAGTTTGGCACATGTATAAGAAGAGAAGGAATAAGTGAATAAATAGAACCAGTTAACTCTAAGTTTAACCCTAACAGGATCCACAACCTCTTGGTCCAACCCAAGTTCATCCCAATTAGATCATTTGAGTTTAAATCTAACCCAAACTGAATCCGAATTAGACCCTAGCTCAAACCCCATTTATTCCATCCAAATCAAATCCTATTACTCCCTCTTAAAATACAAATCGCCCCTACTATTCCCTACCTCAAAACTACTATATGTAATAAGTAAAAGACAATAATAAGCTGTGTAGCATGATCTGGTTGTCAGATCTGATAAGAGTGAGTTTGGTGACATCATTACACCAAATGAGAAAGGGTAACAATACATCTTCCATTTGATTGTGATGATTATTTTATGTGAAAAACATTTGATGATAAATTTTTTTATTGCTTATGTCATTTCAGTTTGAGGAAGTAAATAAACAATATACATTGTCATCAATGTATAAAGTGAACTTGTACATTCTGAATCAAATCAAGTTACTTTGTCTATACTATTGTGCTGTTGAGTGGAATACTATATTCATTTTTCACATTTTTTGATATGAAAATTATTCTGAATATGTGGAATTGTTTTTTAATCATATTTTTGTATTATTTATCTGATATGATTCAATTTTAAAATTCAAAAATTCACCAAAACGATTCAAGATACTGATCTCGATTTTGACATTCTTGTTTCTTTATGACGCTAATTTTTATATCCATACTCGGCAAAATTTCTGTTATCACTTGGTTTCAGATTTGATACTCTAACACTTGTTTGTATATTCAAAATTGTAGTTGTCTAATATTTCTCACTTTAAAAAAACCAGTTACATGTGGGAGGAGTGGAAGGAAAGGCATACGGAAGCAAGTGACGATTCTTCAAAATTTTTGAACCTACGATTTGTTTCACTCGAGGTTGGTTTGTTTCCCTACAACTGAGTAAGAAAAAGCAGATAATTGAGTCAATTTTGCAATCAATTTTTCTATTAATGTTCTATTAATTATACACTAACTGAAACCTTAATGATTCTCCTTCAGAATACTCCATTCTCTAGTATTGTTGATTGGACTGTTTGATTGAAATATTTTTACTGATTCTCTGGTCTTGTTCTTTCCTTCTTTTCCTATATCACATCACAGGATCCACTCGTATTGATCGATAATACGATTTCCAATTTTGTTGGGCAAGGTTCATACAAACATCATTCCTGAATGTAAATTGGCCATTTCTTGGCCTACTTCGCTGATTGGAATTTGTACTTGGATGTTTTCTTTATTGGAAAGATGACTTGGCCTTTGAATTTCCTTGTTTTATTTTAATCCATAAATATTGGATAAATAACAATCCTTACATTTTGTTATTACATGTATTAAAAAGTTATTAGCAATGATAGTTGTATATAAAGACCCATTGCTTTGGGTCTTTGACAAATTTTTTTTGTTAATTGAGATCTGGTTTGCAGTTTCCCAAATGATTCAACATTTCTTTTCTTTGTTATTTGAACATGATCATTTTTTCCTATTCTCTATGAAGCACACTGTTTGTGAAATACGTTGTCATGCAAGGCTTGTATTACTGGGTTTTGAATTTTTTTTTTTTGTCTTTTCATATGATGAGGGGTAATTTTATTGTGTTTCTTGACTGTAGGTGCCACAACAAGAAAACTCATTTGATTGTGGGCTTTTTCTACTCCATTATGTTGAATTATTTTTGCAAGAGGCTCCTTCAAATTTTGATCCGTTCCAGGTCACCAAGTTCTCGAGTTTTGTAAGTTCTTTTTTGTTTTGTAAAAGTCATTCCATCTTCTAACTTTTAAAGACGATTTGCTATCTTTTATGTTATTGCATTTTCATGCTCATACAATTATTCATGGAAACAAAAATCAAGTCACATTTTTTTTGTAATTTATTATGCATTTTATATTGTTAGCTATGTGTTAACTCAATATGAGAACCTCATCAAAGTGGTTTTACACAATTCCTCCTTTCTTGAAGACCAAGGAAATATTCACTTGTGTTTGAATAGTTCTGCATGACTTTATCAGGTTGTCACTTATTTTGTTGGGGCTTGTACATATGTTGTGACCGGTCAGGAATTTCACGTTTTTATTTTCCTCTCAAATTGGAGATGATGAATTACTTGTAGTTAAGAGTTTTTAAGTATTTCGGTTTTTTTTTTTTTGTTTTTTTTGTTTTTTTTTTTTTTGCAAAAGGATGGAGGAGTTGATAGAGATGTTTTACCTAGCATATAAGCCAGATGATTGTGATAGGGCGTCAAGGTGTCATTGTTCATTGTCATCCTAAGGTAAGTTTTATAAAACAACGGTTAGATCTAGGATGTTAAACGGAGCTAAATATTTGACTATGAATTGAGCACACAAGTGAAAAATGAGTTGCAGGGATGAGAATGGTATGATAGATATGCGAAGAGAGGTTTGACAAGATAAGAAATATTAGAAACAAAATTAGTGTTGCACCTATTGAGGGAAAATTCTGGAAGACACATCTAAGATATCGGAGTTAGGCGATGTACGACCATGATAAATATACATATTAATCGAGGAAGAGGGAGACTAAAGAAGGTTAGCAATGATAAAACATGATTAAAAAAATGAAAACCTGATAAAACATGGTGCAAGATAAAACATGATGGGTCACCTGGATTTGTTGGTTTGAAGAGCCAGATATCTAGTGCCAACTAAAAAAAATTTTTTGGCTTTCTTTTTTTTCTTACCTGTCCTTGGTAAAACGTGTTGCTGACTAGGGATCATCTGCATGTAAATTTGTCACACTTTTGTCTGATTTTTAAATCCAGTACATCGTATACTGCATGTATGGTAAGATTATTATTCAATTTGTTAACCTTGTTTTCTTCTGCCATGATCCTCCATATCTTGAAGTCTGTATTTGCAACTTTAGAGAAAGAATCTATCTACCCAGCTAACTTGTGTTGATACCTGCAGCTTAGTGGCAACTGGTTTCTGCCTTCTGAGGCTTCTCTTAAGCGTTCACACATTCGGAAGCTGATACGTGATCTTCTCAGCGAATCCTCTCATAAAGTTAACCCTAGCACATTCTGCAACGGGAATGCTTCTACTTCTGTGTATCCTGGAAATAACTTGGAGCAGCAACATGGTGAACTGCTTTCCGTCAGTCCAGACAAGGATGTCATTGACACTGCATCGTCTCCTGACAGAGGAGATGGAATTAAACTTCTGAGATCTGCTATCCTTCCGTGTGATAAAGAAGCAGGATTTTTGTTTCCAGAATTTCTTGAATCAGCACCAGAAAGTAATCTGCCTTTACCTGGGCCTGGCGTGCATGTTCATGAGCATTCTACTTCCTCAAAGCTGTTGTTTGCTTCGTGCCCAACAATGGTGTTACTCCTGTTTCATATCTTGTTGATCTTATAGCATTTTTATGGGCTAAAATATTCCTTCATATTTTATTTTATTTTTTATTTTTATTTCAGGAACATGCTGATGGGAGTGAGCAATTATCTTTAAACACCGGGAAAGATGATGGGTGGCCCTTGCATCGAAACCTCAATACCCAGCTTTCTTCCTCTCCTAATGCAGTCGGAACTTCTCTAGCACCCTGCATTCTTGTGGATGTGAAGGATGGCATCGGTTCCACTCTTGAATCTCCAAATGCTGACAGTGGAAATACTAATATAAGAAGTGAAGCTGAAAATATTAAGGCTTCTCCAGATGATTTTGGTCGTGTTCCAGAGACACTGACTTCAACGTCGAGAGAAATGCTGGATGATATCGTATCAGATTCTCAGGAAGACAAGTGTTTTGAAGATTCAGAGAGGACCACTAGAGCAGATTGCCAGATTGTAGATGGCCAGGAAATTGTCTCAGATCCATGTGAGGTTGTTTGTGAATTACCCAAAGTTTCAACAGTGGATGTAGATGATGAATGCCTTGAACTTGCCACCACCGAGGTTGTAGTCGATGAAGGTGAATTTCCCCAGGAAACTAGTTCAAAGTCCCCAACACACGACGATAATTGCCATGAAATGTGCATGGACTGCCATGAAAATGTTTCTTCCTCCCAAGGTATCATAATCCCCGACCATGACGAAGTGACTGGTAAAAGATCAACACAAGCTTCACACAAGAGAAGGAAGGTCATGATCCCGCCTGAAGGAACCAGAATGCGCACCAGGAGCTTTAGCAGAGAAAATGATACGCGACCCTAAACCCCTTTTGTCACAGGTAAATCACTTGTATGGCTGTCGTTGCAACCTGTACATGTCTGTAACATACAAGAATAGTGTTGGTGTTCAATAGATGGAATTTCTGCAGTACAATTCAACCTAAATTAGTTATCTAATCATTGGAAGCACATGACAATCTTTGCCACCTCATTTGATCATATGGTGCCATTCCTTAATTCTATCACGGTCTGTTTACTTGGGACGAACAACAATAAAAATTGTGGAAAGTCTTTTGAGATGGAAAATTTTTCCTTATATATTTCATAAAAATTGAAGATTTTTTCTTCTTTTGTTTACTTAATAGATAGATGGATTTATGAATTCATTCGTGGATCATTTTTTTCGTACAACTCGGATGGTAAGCAATTTCTTCCCTTCAGAGCGCAAGTTGAATTTATTCCTTTCACGATCGGCCTTATGCGACTGTGGATGCCCATCTTGTGCGATCGCGGATGGACACGTGCAACTGTGGTTGGGACGTGTGCAACCTGGATCGGTAGCCCCTACGAGGTTGCTTAAATGGACAAACGGATTAATAAATTTATTTGTGGATATAATAAATTTATTTGTGGAGTTTTTGATATTTTTTTCGTTTACTTAAATAGGGTAGAAAATAATTACCTTCTTTTAAAGCGCAAATCAAATTTCTCCCACACGTCGGCCTTGCTGACCGTAGCCGGTGGACATGTGAGGCCCAATCGTGCAACCATGTGGGACTTCAAAATCCTCCTACCTAGAAAAGATATTTGATTATCCTGATTTAATCCCTTCATCTAGCTAAAGAGCTGGTGATGAAAGACACTAAAGGTGAACGAGACACTTTTGTACATTTATTACTAATTAATACCATATTCTTAATAGTCTTTTTCGTGTACACTTTTTTTTTTCCTTCAATGTGCCGCATTGGTTTACATTCCTTTTCAGTATTTTTTTCTTTCTTACATGATTTTTTATTTGGTGCAGATTTTTCTTAATTATTAAGGTTTTGATGTAATGATAAAATTGTTATTTTTTAATCATGAATTTGAGTATCAGAAATAATATTTTATAATGTAAGATAAGATGGTCTATAATAGATCTAATATTGGTTTTTTTCTCAGAATCTTGTCCTTTTTTGGTTACGATGCCTATTTATATTTAAAAATTTTAATTTGTTGAATAGAAATAGTTGTAATTGATAAATTTGTTTAATTTGATTAATTATTTTACTTATTCCTATGTTACCAACTAATATTTCGTTGAAATTACATGTAGAAGTAATTTACTAGATACTGAGGGAGTTGTCACTATTTTATATACATTTTTTTCTAGATATTTAACAAACTTAAAAAATGTTTTAAAGTTATTTTATTATTATTTTTGCAATATCATGCTAACATATTAAACGGAGTCAATATATATGTTTAAGGACGTTCCAAGTTAAATAAATTAACAAAGGATATTCTTTTTTAACTGTGTTCATGACGAATTATTCTGTTATCGTCGGTCTCAAATATAGATAAGCAAGAAAATAGTGTTACATTGCTAGACAACATTAAATTATGATAAATATTTCAATAAATAAACCCATTAATTTATTATGCTAATACTATATTGTTCTCTAGAAGGAAGACATTACAGGATCCGACTGTAACATCACGGTAAGAATCGTTATATCTCTAGAACTTAGGTGTAACATTAAATATACAAGAGTTTACATTGCAAGGTCTGATTATATAATATATTTGTAAGGACCACTATATCTCCATGAGAACTTGGGTATAGTGTTAAATAGGTAAGAGTTTTTACACTATAGATTGAATAACAATAAATATTATAAGAAAACTAATTGTCTAAGATTTGGAACATGGAACATGAAATATAAGAACCCTCACTGGTAAAACAATAAAAGTAGTAGATACTTTGAT
>JBBPFP010000076.1:2922551-2933500 GCA_037974795.1 Kaempferia galanga
ATGTCTAGAGATATTTTAGATTAAAATTTTCTTAACTTATTTCCATAGAATAGGTCAACCCTATCTTTGTATAAATATGGGTTCCTTCATGTAATAAATCAAGTTCTAATTCCATAAAGTTCTACAAGTTCAATATATGCTACCCTAATACATTTATTTTTAGAATTCTCCATATAATTTCGCTTGGGACCCTATCATAAGCTTTTTCTAAATCATGAATACCCTATCATAAGCTTAAAATTCTTATAATAAATTGAGGATTTATTATAGATACATTTTGATAATTATAACAATGTTGAATTCATAAGATTATTTTTGCAATGCATGATTATAAGGTTACACATTGTTGTATCCTTAATCCAACATTGAACTTATACGTGAATAATTATGCATTGTCGAATCCTAGTCTAGTCTATCAAGGCTTAGAGTTATTAGTTGCTTTCGATGTACCAAGCAGGCCGGAGTGTCATATAAGGTTAAGTCCTGTTAAAGTGAATTTCTAAAACTTGAGCGATTTGAGCTTCAATGTGTCCAATAGTGTGGACTTTTAATGTGTATAAATTTAAGGGTATTTTATCATAGGGTAAATTAGAAATATCTATCTATATGGTGGATATGGTTCACAGGACACACATGACATTACTTTTTTTTGGCATCTCATGATTGGAAAAAGATTACAGGGAGCAAGGGAAAAAGATACTTTTGGAAAAATGTGATAATCCGAAAGGTAAACTGCACAGTTCTAAAAGAGTAACTAGTTGTAATGGATTTAGGTATGATTCTACCATGTGCTGTAATAGGTTGTTATGAATTTAGGTATGCTTCTGCTTTTTTTTTTTTCTTGAAAATTTAACATGAGGTATTGAATTTAAAAGATGTCTTCCATCTATTCAAGTTTTTTCTAACAGAATCCTAGGTCGAGAAGGGTTTGTGAAGTTCTGGGACAAAGTTGGCATAGTGATGCTCTATTCAAAAATGAGTACAGGCTTCTCATTTCTTGTCTGTTTTTCATGAGCATGAAGTTGGTATACTAGTGAGGCCCTGGTCAAAATTTTATTACTGTTTTAATAAATACTTTTTATTTAATATTGGTTGGTTGTAAAATATTCTAGATCTTGATTGATTCTATCAGTTAACATTGTTTCCAGTGTTTAGCTCCCTACTCTCTCGCAGATGGTAAAGTCAGTCTCAAGAATTGCTATTCTTAGAGTTTCAGGATTAGAACTGAAGGTTGGTATTTGGTTATCGATCCTGTATACTTAATGTCTTTGTAAGTTCATGGTGAAGTAAATTGGATCTTCTATAATTCAGCATATTTTTGGGATTGCAATATACCACTACTAAAAACCCATGTTGATCTATAACTGCTTCTCAGAACATTCTGCCGTTAAATATTTCTCAAGATCAACAAAGAGGAGATTTACTTCTGGCCGTGGGTTCTCCTTTCGGAATCATGTCTCCATTGCACTTTCTTAATAGGTAATGATGTTATCATTTACCAGAATAACTGGTTCTTGTTTTTCCCCTTGTTGCATGTTAAATTATGTAATCTAATTGAGTATGGTGATCTTTTGAACTTTTAAATACTTTGTTTTCTTTGACAATGTTGAATTGAATATCATGTATATCATAATGTTTCATTCAGTGTCATAAAACATGGAGAACCCATATAGGATGGTATTAATATGAGTTTTTATGACGGTGTATTTTATATGGAGCAATAATCCAAAGAAACTCAATTATGTTAGATATGTAACAACATATAAGAGAAAATTTCACTCTATTGAAAAAGAGCGGCTAGTGCATGAAGCTCCATCCAATGTAGGGTACCGAGAAGGGTTTATTGTAGGCAGCCTTACCCTACTTTGCGAGAGACCATTTCAGACTCAAATCTATTACCTTCAGGTCACACGGCAATAACTTTGATCAAATTAAATTTGAAAATTTAAGGAGAAAATTATCCTAGGCTAAGTTTCCGACCATTGGCACTAGATAATTTGAGATGATACCCAAGATACAATGAGTGAGAAACTCTCTGTTTGCAATGAAACAGTGGGAGATACATCCTATGCAATTTTTAAAACCCAAGATGAACCAAGAATATTGAAAATAATACACCCATCAACATGGTGAGTTAATCTCTTTAAATAGGGTCTTGATCTGTAATAGTGATAAATTGATGCTTATTGGGCTAGATAGATTAATTAGATAACATTTGCCCACTATTTGTATAAACTCAAGTCATATCTAGTCAATTAAATTAATAAAATATTTTGGAAACATTGTGGATCCACTTTAAAATATGAAAATTGAGAAAAGATTAAGAAGATAAAATCTGGGGGCAACAAAACTGTCCTAAAGTAATTTTTTGACCTTTTGTGCTGAATGATCAACTGCACCCCAAGATATTACTGGTGATAGATAACCACTCCTTCCTGGTAGTGAATATTGGGAGATCCTAAAATAACAAGAATATAAAAAATAGTACACCCATCCACAGCATGAGTTGATCCCTTTAAAAGTTGTCTTCACCTGTGATAGGGATAAGTTTATGCTTATCTATATTGGCTGGATATATTAATTAGATAACATTTATCCATTATTTGGATAAACTCTTAAGTCTCCACTTAAATTTATAAAATATCTTAGGGAAGTTATGGATCCACTTTATATTAAAAACCTTCAAAACTAAATAAAAAAAATATATTTGGATTTTTTGAGTTTCAAAAAACTCTAACAAGTTATTGGATTAACAATGATTGGTATAGTAAAATAGAATGAATCCATAATTTTTTTACCTGGATAAAACATGAAGCATAATATAGGATGATATTAATATGATTTTTTGTCATGGCCTATTTTATATCAAGTAATAATCAACAGAAACCCAATTACTGGATTTGAAATGATTGGTATAAATAGAATGAGTCCAAAAAATTTCTACGTAAATGATCTCTTATTTGATTAATCTTTTATTGCATATTGAGTTATTTGATTTTTCTGTCTTAATCAGTGTGTCTTTTGGAACTGTTGCAAACTGCTGCTCTACTTGTTCTGTTCAAAATTCATTACTGCTTGTTGACATTCGTGGTCTTCCAGGTATGTCAATGTGAATACATTTTTGTTACAGTGACAAACTGAAGCATCTGTTTTTCTACTAATATTGGACCACTAGTCAAGCTTGATGTATGTTTATTCAGGAATGGAAGGTGGTCCTGTTTTTGATAGACATGCTTGTCTCATTGGCATGCTGACATGTCCATTAAGACAAAAAAACAGCAACACAGAAATCCAGGTAAGGAATGTTACTTGGATATGTTTGTCTTTTCAACTGTATTTGAAATTACAAATGGGATCTCTTAAACAGCTTGTAATCACATGGAATGCAATAGCAATTGCATGGGGAAAAGGACTGCAAGAATCACAAGATTCCCAGCAAGAACTGACAGGAAGGTACTTGGACAAAGAAAGCGGTGTGTTGCATGACTTTGCTTATCCAAAGGCTAGCAGATGCCTACCTGAAATTGGTAGTCTTTACCGTGTGCCTTCACTAGGAAGAGCTATGTCTTCAATTGTACTTATTTCAGTAGGCGGGTCCTGGGCTTCTGGCATCGTACTCAATCGACAAGGTCTAATTCTAACAAATGCCCATGTCTTGGAACCATGGAGATTTGTAAGAAAATCATTAGTAAATCTGATGAAGAAAAGAACTGCAATCCTTGCTGAAGATAAATTTTGTTTCTCTGAGCGAGAGGAAGAAACCATCGAACAAGAGAATCAGAGATTGTTTTCTTCAGTATCAGGAACTTTGAGTTCTTATGGCATTGTTGCTCATGGCATTTCATTGCTTGGTTCACGTCAAAACTATGGTAAAATCTCAGTTCGCCTCCATCACATGGGAGTTCAGTTTTGGAATGATGCTACTGTGGTTTATGTCTCAAAGGGACCACTGGATGTTGCACTTTTGCAGATTGATTGTGTTTCATCACAACTTTGTGCCATTAATCCTGAATTTAATTGCCCATCTATTGGATTACCTGTGCATGTTATTGGGCATGGTCTATTTGGGCCTCAATCTGGTGAGAATAGAAGGTTCCCAGAGAATTGATGCATATTATTAGGTGTTGTTAGTTTTCTTTATTATTATTATTATATATTTTTTTGCAGCATTGCTAAACACTTTATTTTCAAGGTACTTCCTGATTGCCTTCATCTCACTGCAGACCTCTGCCCATCTGTTTCTACTGGAGTTGTTTCACATGTTGTTAGATTACCATGGCCTCTCCATGTTGAAGAATCTGGCAACATGGAAATTGAGAAAGCAAGTGTACCTGTGATGCTTCAAACAACAGCAGCAGTCAATCCAGGAGCCAGTGGTGGTGCTGTTGTCAATTCTGATGGTCATATGATTGGATTAATAACAAGGTTCGTTGTCTTTCTCAGTTAAATAAAATTTATTTCTTTTGTTCTACTTGTTATTTTACAATACCTTACAATAAGTCTGTCACTTGTTAGGAATCCACTTAGACCTCAATAGGAAATGGGGTCAGAGGAAGTCAGAGTTAGGTGGAGTACAGCTTAGATCAGGTACGGTTTGTCTGGACTTGAACCAGTTCAAACGAAGTCAACAAGAGGGAATAAAGTGAATGTCAACTCTTTGAAGTTGTTCAGGGATTTGTTCGAGTTGGTTGAGTCAATGTACCATGCAATTAGGAAAATGACAGTGATGTAAGATTGAGCTTGGATTAAGTACTTTAATCTTTGTGGGGGAAAGTGTGGTTAAAAATAAATTGTTAGACAGTGAAATCAGTGTCCAAACTGGGGATGCCTTGCACACAGTCCGACATAATTCTAAATGGTTGCAGTCTTTCCCTTCTATAGGATCTGGAAATAAGTGCCATCCAATCATATCCTGCCATGTGTTGCTTAACAATCAGTGGATCCAAGTGCTATTTATTGCATTAACTTTCTTTCATCTGAACTGCATCTCTTCTATAAAGATTCCTCGGATTTCCATTTTCTACCTGGATGCGTGTTTTCCATCTGAGAGTCACATTAATGGGTATTTTACCCATATTAGTTACTCCCTTGGATTAAGCTTTCAAAGTGTTATTTCACAGAATTTGTTGAGAGATTATATATTTTGCATTAATTACTCTTTATCTCGACCTTCTGCCTCCATTTATTTTCACATCTAGTTCACCGCTGTTCACTCTACTGCTATAAATTAGACAACAAAAAGGATCTCTTCGACTCTTCACCATTTTTTTATTTCCTATTATATTTGATTGTCCAGCTCATGCCTTGGGACTAATTTGGACAAACTCACCTTAGCTTTCATTAGACCCTTTCATGCCTTGTCAACCAATTTTCTCTTTGAATGAACTGACTTCGATTTTATTTTGTCTATGTCATCCCTCAAATGCAACATCTTGAAGTTGTTCCCCTTCAATCGACTCAGCCAACATTCGCCAGGTTAAATCTATCAAGTCACTTGGCAGGATGTTTATTTCAAGTACTCAACTATAACCACATCCAAATTTGAGAAAATCCACTTCCAGTCCTAGATTCTGAGTCCTTCATGCTCCAAAAATAATGACAAGATGACAGGGTCTATAATCTTCATCTAAACTGTTACAACATTTTCCAAGATCTTTTTATTGTCATTATGATTGCCCAACATTCTAAATTTATGGAATTTATTTGTGAGTCAATTCTGAGTCAAATAACAAGCAAAAAATAAATAAATCGATAAAGGTTCAATTTTTTAACGTGGTTCAAAATTCTCGGATTCCTATTCCAAAGTCTGGGAACTCATAAGGTAAGTCAACTAATGCAAAATCACTGTATTTTCTCTTTCTTAGATTTTTCTAGAGGCGAAGAAACCTTATACAAAAAGCCTTTGCAAAAATTAAAGCAATTAAATGTGAGAAAAGCCTACGCAAAAAATAAAAGCAATAAAGTGTGAGAAAAGCTTTGTAACAGGCCCAAGGTAAAGACCTTAAGCTTAAAATAAAAATAAAATAAGACAATAAATTAAATATAATTTGAGATCTGAATTAGTAAGAGAGAGAATATTTTATTGCACCAGAATTGTCACTAGTTGAGCTCCTCTTGTTGACTTAATCATGTCATCAGTCAACTCAAACTTAGATCACGTAGATTTATTGCCGTCTTTTTTCCTCAGTTGAGTCCACCTTTTAAGTTGACTCGTATCTAAATTAGTTTATCTTCTAGGCAATCACGAATTAAGTTAAATGAAATAGTAAGAGAAAGGTCACTTTGTTGCACTGAAATTGTTATTAGACGAGCTCCCATTGATACTCCTTTTATAGTCCTCTAAATAACCGGGAAGGACGCACCTCTGGTGTACCAGTTATCATGCCCACGGTAAACGCCGGGTAGCCAAGTGCGGAGTGGTTAACTGCTGAAAGCATCTAAGTAGCAAGCCCACCTCAAGATGAGTGCTCTCTTATTTCGACTTCCCCAGAGTCCCCAATAGCACAGCTGAGACAGCGATGGGTTCTCTGTCCCTGCGGGGATGGAGCGACAGAAGTATTGAGAATCCAAGATAAGGTAATGGCGAGACGAGTCGTTTATCATTACGATAGGTGTCAAAAACTCCAACTAAGTTGGATTACTCAATCATGCCATTTAGTTGACTCAAACTTAGATCACGGAAGATCTCTCTACCAACTTCTGCCCTTAGTTGACTTGACATTATCTAAACTAGTCAGACAGTTATCAGTTGACTCCTCTAAATAAAAATTTAAGCTTGTCTTCCCTACAATCACGAATTGATTGTACCTAGTCGACTCCTAGCTCAAGCAGATCGAACAATATCAGGGCATTAGCTCAACTAATTGCCCACTCTAGATACAATTCTTCTATTGTTTAAGAGTCTATTACTTAGCCGACTCAATCTAGAACAATAATAATAATTAAGTCTTATCCCATTAGGTGGAGTAAGATATATAGATCCTTATACACCATTCGGTTCCATCCCCTACAATATCATCATTTATATTTACATATTTTTTTATTATTGGTAACTAAGTCTTTTTTTGATCTTTCTCGTTTGATGTGTATATTTGAGCATTTATTGCTCATCTAAGTATATGTCCATACTATCTTAAACATATCTCTCGTGGGTTTTCCTTAATTGGTGTAACTCGTTTCATAGTCTCATTTTATATCTTATAAATCCTCATATGTTTGCACATCTACCTTAACTCGCATCTTCTACTTATGTACTTCAGTTATAATCCAACATTCAACTTTATATAACATAACAGACTAACCACCGTTTTGTAGAGCTTACCTTTTAAGTTTTAAAAGTACTTTACAATTATAAAGAACACTTGACGCTCTCCTCCGCCATGCTTATATTCAATGATGATCCTAAATACTTTTGTTATATTTTATTTTAATAATTTTCTCATTATGTCTAATATTACTACACTTAAATTTCTTATATTTTGTCTTTACTCTACTAAGCCTAAAACCTTTCACTTCCAATGTTTCCCATCAAGATTTGAGTTTAATATTTGCTCCTTCACATGTCTTATCTACCAAAAGTATCATCTGCAAACAACATCCACTATGGTACCGTGCCTTGGGTGTGTCTAGTGAGTTTGTCCATGATTAGTGTAACGATAGAGACTTAAAGTTGATCGTTGAAATAACCTTATTTTTATAGGAAACTCATGGGTTAATCTGTTTAAATCTTCACTCTTGTTTTTACATTTTCATACATATCTTTAGTTAGTTCAATATATACTATAGTAACACCTCTCTTTTCTAGAATTCTATATATAATTTTTTTGAGACTCTATTATAAGTTTTTTCTGTGTGGATAAATACCATGTGTAAATAGTTTATAATTGTTAGAAGTAGGTTTATAATAAGATTTTTTTAGTTCATTACCTATCAACTAAAATTACTCTAGTGGATTGCTTAGTCAACTCAGAATTTTTCTCTTTGCAAGTAGAATATCTTTAGTCAACTATGTTATCTCCTATTTGATTTTAGCATCAATATGCTCCTGAAATACTTATTGTTTTGGTCAAGTCGCCACTTAAGTGAAAGATATACCCAAAACTAACATATATATCACTCGTTTACTCACACAACTCCCATACTAAGTGTACCTACCTACTACCCTTCTCGTGTGGCAATATCCAGTTCACCTTAACCCACCAAGACGTCTCGTCTGCCAACTCTTGTTGATCTATATGGTTCATCAAGTATCCTTACTACACATACAACAAATCGTCAACTATTTTGCAACTGCACCCTTGATACACTATTTGCAAATACATGTTTAGCCTCACTTAAAGCCTTTGCCAAACACATCAAAATTATATGATCGAATTCGACCACTTGAGGCATAGACATGATTTGCACCAGCATAGTCCCCTCGGGATGGAGAGTTGGTTAGCGTATGGTGGTATTGCCACTATGAGATCTAGAGTCAAATCCCGGCTAGTAGCAGGGTGCTTGCCCTCCCCTAGTAGCCGACCTTGATTTATTTCTTCCGTGTTGGCCTGGGGATGGGCTGGCAGAGGTGCTGGGGCGAGTGAATCACCTTTTGCCACCATTATTTGCACCAGCATGGGTGCCTTCCAAGTTGAACTTAAAGGCTACATGTCCTCAAGAGATTCAATCCATATTCTTTAATTAACTTTGGTTGTTTACCGTTGATTTTATTTTAGCCATAACTTAGTGTTGATTCTTTGTCCAAATATAGAATGAAACATTATTATTATTATTTGGATAGGAGTTCTCACAATAACTTTCCCATGGAAACTCATGTCTGCACTTTAATAGAAGTTGAGACTTCTTCCCAATAGGTTAGCACTTCACTACCGAGGATCTTAAGGCTCAATATCCAGTAACACCTCTTAGGCAAAACCTGTCAAAAGGGAGTTGGACCCAATACTAAGCAAGTCCCCCTATAGCGTTGCGTCCAAATTTGTTTGCATTACAATTGAGGTGTTGATCAACCTCATTTGGATCTCAC
This sequence comes from Kaempferia galanga, assembly GCA_037974795.1. Lineage (NCBI taxonomy): Eukaryota > Viridiplantae > Streptophyta > Magnoliopsida > Zingiberales > Zingiberaceae > Kaempferia > Kaempferia galanga. The sequence continues at coordinate 2,931,574 of JBBPFP010000076.1, forward strand.
AAGGAACACATGATTTTCTAACTAAACTAAGGCCAAATTTTTGAGGCCAAGGTTGACATTGGAGGCACTCATAGTGTAGAGCCCAATACCTCTATGAGCTTGCTCTAGGAAGGGATTTTCATCTGAAGGTGAAGGTATCTCTATTCTTAAGGATATCTACAATTGATTTCTGCTCTATGTGAGGTAGGGGACATTGGAAAAGCTCATAGTTTGTAGTTACCTAGATGAGACGATGTTGTGGAATCTAGTTAAATTCTTTATGACCTCTCTATAGACTTTCTTGTTCATTCCTTCAAGAATATAGTACTTCCATGAGCAAATTGTCCGCATCAACTTTTTCTTTGAGGTAAGTCATGGGGCTTAAGGAGGAGAATGCTAAATTAAAGGAGAAACAAGTTGAGATGGCTGAGCTTGAATTCTTTAGGAAGCAGGTTGAAGAACTCAATTGACTTGTTGATGGATGCCAAGGTGCAGAAAGAGACCTCATTGAAGTATGAAGGGACTTTGGACAATGAAAGTGGTAGCTCATCTCCTACTATAGATAATTTCAGTCGATTAGGTTCTCTAGATAAGCTTGGTAGTCTCGAGGAAAGCAGTTTCTTGACTAGGAAGAGGCCTGCCTTGAAGTCAAAGACAACTAAACATGATAAACCATCAAGAACCTCAAGCTTGCTCGGTTACCATGTTGAGTGAGCAAGATCTGCTAGCATGCTAGGGAATTGGAACTCGACCATTTTTAGTGTTAGACTACTTAACTTGGGCTATGTCCTCTGCAAGGCTCAGGCCATGAGATCCAACTGGGCCATAGGGCACATTTTGTTTATAAAAGGGTCCTACTGGTGAAGAGGTTGAGGGCGGCTAACTCCATTTGACGATAATCCAAGAACTCATTTGGTTCCTCCTATCCAACCATTGCACCTCAATTTTATTTCAATTTTATTTGGTGGCTTCATGTCCAAGAGAGTTTTAACCTCTTTTGAGTTAACATCGATTCCTCTATGATAAATCCTAGATTCTAAAATCTGTGGATGCAATAGCGGTGGTAGATTTCATTGAGTTCAACTTCATAGCTGATTCCTTGAATGCATTAAATACTTATCTAAATCTGTGTACATGTTCTTTTCTAGTCTTAATCATAACTACCATGTCATTTACATGGTTTAAAATTTCGAGACGTATCAGAGTTTTGATTTATAACTAAAATGATATAGTTTTAGTATCGTGTTGATATAGTTTTGATACTTTTTTTTAATATAGAATATATTAATTAAAAAATATTTTTATAATATTTGATTATTATAAATACTTAACATTAGGTTAAACTAATATTTTATAAATTTAAATTGAGTAAAAATAACTAATTAAAGTGAAACATAATGATTAGGATCAAGTAGATTTAAATTAAATTCATAATTTATTTAAATAAGCACAAGGAAATTTTTTATATGTATTTAAGGAGAAAAGGAATAAAAAATTTTTAAATGAAATTTTATATAAATAAAAACTAAAATATGGGGAAGAAGAAGAAAGAATTAAGAGGGAATGAATTAATCATGAAAAAATTAATAACAGTTTAAAAAAATAAAATTGAAAAAAAAATCTAAATTAAAAAACTCCTCGTGCGGCTACATGACTCTCGCAAGGCCTCCATGGCCATCGTGGAGCTCACGTGATGCCTCTGCGGTGGCTACGGGGCATGCTGCTGTCTGTGTCATGCCGGTTGGCAGGTGCAACAAATTATTTCGCCTGTGTCACCCAATATAGCACTAAATTTTAAACTATGTTCATTTTCATATGCTTCTAAATTCCTTCTGATCATCTCTTAAACAATTTGTTCATCAATCTTTGATAGGAGACTCCCTGTATTATTCTATCTGCATTACTCAATAGTAATAGAGTGATGATAGGGAGCGAGGCACAAAGGAAA
>JBBPFP010000076.1:2995209-3007493 GCA_037974795.1 Kaempferia galanga
AAATATTGATTATATACTTGCTTTCACAAGTCCGATTTACGAGATGCTAATGAAAGCAGACATTGATCAACCTTGTCTTTATTTAATCTATGAGTGGTGGGGTGACTGATAGAGAAAATGAGAGTTTCTATCTCAAAGGGGCCGGATAGTGGAGATCAAAGTTTTATGAGGTTGTTCGTAATATTCTGATGGAGCGATGGAATAAAAACAATGCACCTCTACATTGTTTTGTGTATTCTATAAAATTTTTTAACTTTCTAAGTTTTAGCAAATTAGAAATATTAGTTCATGAATGATGCTAAATTGTCAATCTTTTTATATATAGGTATTATAGCTAGGAGTGGCTCCAAGAATCTCCCAATCATCTTCCTCATACGGACATCGAAGTTTCAAGGGAAAGGAAAAAGTGCATTGAAAGATATTATTCCAATTCATCTGAACGAATTAGTGTCAATGAGGAATTTGCCTCTTTTTCAACTGCCATCTATGATTTTTCTGAAAATGATTCAATGCATGATCGAAGTTTGATGTCTCCAACTAAGTGGTGGGTAATCCATGATGCTTCTACACAACTCTTCAAAGTTAGCTTTAAAGCTACTTGGACATCCATCTTCTTCTTCTTGTTGTGAGAGAAATTGGAGCATCTACAATTTCATACACTCATTGAAGATGAACAAGAAAACACCACAAAGAGCAGAAGATTTGATGTATGTTAACTGTAATCTTCGTCTTTTATCTAGGAGTCCACAGTATAATAATGAAGGAGAAAGTAAGATGTGGGATGTTGAAGCAGATGGATTTGATTCCATGGACATGGAGGCTGTTGCTACTTTGAAATTGCCAATTTATCTCTCGATGAACCTGAATTGGAGTCCGTCTTCTTCACGGACGAAGACGGTGTTGGTGATGAGACCATTATGGATGCTTGATTTTTTTTACTTGTTTAAGATGGATTTGGTGTGTTGCATTTTGTTATGTTTACTTTTTATTTGTAATGGATATTATGGTTGATGTAATATGAACATGGTTTTCTATTTTAAGTTTTTTAAATTTTAATACTATATATATAATATATATATTTTTTATTTTTTAATAATTGGATTCTAGCTGTATTGTGTCTTATATTTTTAAAATTTTCCATATCGTCGTATCCGTGTCGTATCCAATACGATACTCCTATCCGTATCCATGCAACCTAATTTCTAATGCCTCTGGAGGGGGATATTTGAGAGAAGAGGATATTTGGAGAAATACTTTATCCAAATATCCCCTAGTGTGGATGCTCTTATGAGCAGGCTTGGTGGTATTAGTGCTCCCTTCAGCTTGGTTCTAGCATAGCTTTAGATCTTCAAAGGGAGAGGAGGATACCATCGGCAGTTGCAACAGTTATGTGTGAGCTTTGGTGTCACAAGGAGCAGGATTAGGGGTAGCTAGTGTTCTACCAGAAGGATTGTGAAAGAGGGCGCTGGGATGCACATGAAAAGTAACTCATGTGATAAAGGATTTTGCAAAATTGGAACTTCACTTATAAATTTGGAAAAGATGTTCAAAGGTAGAAATTTGTGCTGGAGCCTAAGGTTTCAATGACCTAGTGTTGGTGTTGGATGGATATTTATGTTGCAGACCTAGCTACTAAGTTATAACATGAAGTAGTGTATTCTCATGACATAGAAAGAGATTAATATAAGTCCAATGTGCATCTTGACCGTGAAGTTGTCCAAATTACTAGTGACATTTTTCTTAGGCTAGTGATGGAAGCTTTCGTATGGTTGTCAACAACGATCATAATAGTGCTTGGCTTGTATAGCTCAGTAGGACGGCGAGGCTATGCTGCTTGCAAAACAAAAGGGGGAGGACAATTTTCTCTGAAAGATTGGGCTCAGCTGGAGTGGTGGCATGAGCATTGCATGAAACTCATTAATGGATGAGCCATATTCGATGTTGTGGAGGCATTGATGGTGACCAGGTTGCAAATAACGTGAAAGGTTCTGCCTTGGCACACTAGGGGTTGCTTGAGCAGTGGACACGTGTCTCTTGACTGGTGAAGTATCTAAAGGAGCTGGTAGCGAGCCATGAGGGCCCAAGTTATGCAAAGGCATCACACAATTTAAGAGGGTGCAGGTCATGTGGGCTACGAGTGTCAGATTTAGGATGAAATTTCTTTGAGCCCCACAAAGAATAGGAGGTAGGGAGAAGACCTTGATGGCGAGGTCAAGAGCCTCCTGTGCAGGTCAAAAACCTTAACCTTAGAAAGGGGCTGTGATAAAATGTAGAATTTAGGAAAGAAATGTTGGATCATCTTATGATGGTCAGATAATAACTACATAGGTAGATGTAGATTCATGATAAAACCCTAAACGTATGACAACTAATATGAGGCCAAACCAACTATTCTAATACCTCTAACAAAAATAAAGGGGTTGACTAATATGAGACCAAACCAACTATTCTAATACCTCTAACAAAAATAAAGGGGTTGAGAGACATGGAGACTGATAGAAAAGAAGGTAGAGGAAACAAATCCACTTATTAGAAATTTGCTGTAAAAACATACAAAAAAGGAGCAGAGAAAATATTTGGGGATGCAAAGTTGTGAAAACAAAATGGCAGTGGTGGCAGAGTAAATGGCAGTTGCAGTAGGAAGAAGGGTTTGTTATATTAATATGGTAATGTATTATAATGATTGACTAAAGTTGTTTGATTGGTCAACTGCATGGCTGAGAATCAACCAGTCTTTCAGCTGATGGACGCAATATAAAAAACATAAGGGACACATAAATCAGGGTTATTTCTGTGGTTGGTTGTTTTTGCATATACTAAATTAAGAGAAAATTTATAGTTAGGCCACTGAGATAGCAGACTTTACTGTGCCACCAGGGATTTTTTGCTGCACATTGCACTTGTGTTTTCCCTTGACACTGCTATATAGGAATATTCACAAGTCAAGCCAATGAAAAACCACATAATAGAACTACAAAATGAGTGTAAAATTCATAAGATCTAATCAATATCTGTAACCAAACAGTAACAGAATATCAATAAGAGGAAACTTGAATCTCCATGAGTCAATATCTTTCTGCAATTACATTCATTATTTCTTTCACTGCTTAGCATTACTTAAATGAACTATTTTAACTATCTAAACTATTTAGGAGGCTGAGATTCTGGAACAGATTGATCGAGATGTAAAACGTACTCATCCAGAGATGGAATTTTTTTGTGGAGGCTCTCCTATCGCAAAGACTAATCAGGTGAACAAGTGACAAACATGCTACTCATTTTATGCAATAAATTTGATACATCAACTTTAGTTTCTTACTCATTTTTTTGTTTTTTTCAGGAAGCTTTAAGGCGAATACTTATTATCTTCACAAAACTGAATCCTAGTATAAAATATGTACAGGGAATGCACGAAGTTGTAGCACCTCTATTCTATGTCTTCAGGAATGATCCAGATGTCACTAATGCAGTAAGGACAATGTTAATATACTAAGACAAATTATGTTAATTATGTCACTTGTTTATTGTAACTTTCTGTAACATTATGGTCTCAATCGCTTACACCATTCTATTACTGTGTAATTTTTAATTTGACACTGATGATGGTTCAATTTGAGACAATTCAATTGTCTCTGAAATGCTAGAAACAAATTCAGGTTACATGACTTTATTTGAGACCATTCCAGTTTTTGCTTGGTACAACACTAGAGAATTTGTTCTTTTGTTGTGAGATAATTTGTTCCTTGCCTACTTTGCCATATTACTTGGATCGCCATGCCAGCATATAATGATATTATTTCTTTAATTGTAATTAATTTTAATGAGGAAACGGTCCATTATGGAGGATGTTGTAGAAAATTTTGTTTAACAAGTAGTTTATTTTTATTGGAACATGTCTAAATAAATAACTTGTGGTCAATGTTTAGTAGTTACACAAGTTCATAGTAAAGTCTATGTTGGCAAAATTTAGGGTTGGACCGAGAGGAGGGTTCCAGAGGAGGCCTTAGGCCCAACCAACTAGGGGGACGTAAAAAATATTATAGGTTAATTAATTAGTTTTAAATTTTTAAACTCTAGGTACCTAATTACCCCAAAAAAAATTTTAGGCTCCTTTTAAATCATGCTAAAGAAGTTTACAATGCAGCATATCAATAGCTCTTTTCGCTTCGGCCGGTAAAGAACACTTAAAGATCATTAATTCCATATACAAATCATAACCATCAATATTAGAATTTCTATTATACCTCAATAATTGTTTGAGATTTTTACAAAATCTCAATAAATTATCATCATCAACATATCTTAACCTCTCCAAATTAAATAAAAATTCAAAAATTTCTTTATACTTTTAACATTGTTCAAACCGAGTTCACAGTGAAGAAATAGCTTGATTCATTAAAAAATAGAATAATTAACTCTTAAAGAGTTTTCGCTGATTGTGTTATCTCATCACAATCACAATCATCAAATTGCATTTTTCTTTAAATAATACATTTTTCTTTGAATAGAGTTTCTATTCCCATTTCACTTGCACATCTAGATTCTCCATAATCTTTGAAAGTTAAAATAAGTCTTTTTAACTGATTAATAACAATATCAATACCTATATTTTCTACTTTGGAGAAGTTTGCTCATAGTGTTGATTGCATGTAACAACTTACACCAAATTACTTTGCCCAGCAAGAATTCAAAATTCTCAAGTTCATATGTTTTCAAAGACTCAATTTCATTCTTTGTTTTAGGATCCTCACTCGTGTCTGCCATATTAATGAAAGTATCTCTTATTTTTGAAATTTACTTTTTTATAGGTTTCACACTTGTAAAGCCGATCTCACCTAGTAGGATAAAACATTGTTGTTATATAGGTTTCACACTTTTAGCATGACTTTCTCAATGTATCTGTGACAATGACTCAAGTGTTAGACCTTCCACACAATTTTTCATCGCTTGGTAGAAGTATTACTCCAAACAATGACAACACAATTTGCCATATCACACAATGCTAAGGTAAGGCTATGACATCCATATGGAGTAGGATTTCTTTCAAGTAATCTTCTCTGTACATCATTGTGTTTTCCTTTCATATTTAATCTATTGCCATACCCCTGACCTCTTATATCATTAATATCATGCTCAAGATTTCTCAATACATTTTTTAGTTCGGTAAAAAGTCTGTCCTAATGTATCATCTACCTTAAAAAATGCTATCCAATATTCTTCTACCACTGCAGAAAACATTTGTTCTTCATGACTTGCTTCTAGACTACAATCTAGTATAACTGAGTAATATTTTACTTTTCAAACTTTTACAATAATGACATTCTTCACTTCCGTTGTCAACTTCTATATTAATTCATTTTGAGTTTTGAACCATGATATATGTCATGCAATCTCTTGTGAATGTGCTCTCGCATTATTGGATCAAACTCAACAATCATTTGGAAGAAGATACCATTGTTCTCAACAATTTTTATTTTCACAATATCTGCGGATTGCTAAGTTATGTTTTTGCTAGCCTATGCACAATAGCTATTATCTGCTTTAATACTAATCTTTAATGTTTTTTTTTACTCGAGAGCTTTCATCAATTGTCTTGTTTCTTTATAATTTTTTATTTCTAATTCAATCCATTTAGTCATACAACTAATATGCTCGTTACTTTCTTGATGATTTTTACGGTATCAACTTAAACTATTCTAATCTTTGTACCCAAGGTTTGGAATGCAGGAGCAGTTGAGAGAAGGGAAGCAGCGTCGATGTCAACTGCTTGTGTGGACGATGGTGGTAGTCGGGCATGGATAGGGCTAATGCGCAATGCGAGGAATAGCGGGAGAGAATTTAGGTTTTAAAAATTTAGGTTTAATCAACTCCTAACTTAAATAGTACTGGCCCCCAAAATCTTATTATCCTATCAAAATATATAAAAATTTATTTAAAGTTCTAATAAAATTTTATATATTTCTAAATTTTATTTATTTATTTATAGTTAATTTTTTATTATTAAAACTATACTTTTATAAGTAAATAATTATTAATAATAGTTATAAAATATTACAAATTATTTTAAAATTTTAAATAATTTTAAATATTATTTTAAAATTTTTAAATTTAATAAATATTTTATAAAATAATTTTAAAATTTAATATAATTTAAAATAATCTATTTTTTTAAATATAATTCTTAAATATTTCAAATAAATTTTTAAAATTTAAAAATTTACAAATACATTCAAAAACTAATTTAAAATTTTAAATAATTTTATAATTGTTTTTATCCTTTCAAATGATTTTATATAGTTTTAGATTTAGTTTTGAATTTTAAGAATTACTTATGTTTTAAAAATAATAATTTAATAGGTATTATTTTAATTTTTAAATAATTTTATAATTGTTTTTTTCCTTTCAAATGATTTTATATTGTTTTAGATTTAGTTTTGAATTTTAAGAATTACTTATGTTTTAAAAATAATAATTTAATGGGTATTATTTTATGAGGAACTATTGAAATATAAATTCAACATCTCAAAATATAGAACTTATTTAATAATTAAATATTAATAAAATTAATATATAATTATATTTACAATTTTAAAAAAAATACCAAAATTGTATCGGCATGACACGATATATACTGAAATTTTATCATTTTGGTATAAGATAGAAATTCAGAATGGGTAGGCTCGACAACGTGCGGTCACGACAACGTGTCCGAACTCATCGTGCAGGCCGGAATAGTGGTAAGAGGGCATTTTTTTAACTTTGATAGTTAAATAATTTTAAGTTAATAATTTTAATCAACTCCCAATTTTGATTGAGATAATTTAAATAGATTTAATTAAAACCTAATAAAATTATCTCATTAAAATATCGAAACTATACTGTCAATTCTATCATTCCATACTGAAACCTTGGCATGACTCAAAATTTTAAACCATGGTTTTAGTGCTCACATTTGCGACCAATATTGTTCACTAGAGTCTAGTTGACTAATGGATAGGCGGGTGTATTCCCCCCCTCGTTTTAACCTTTATTCGTGATTAATAAGTGGTATGCGAGCTAGGTAGCTGTATTGACACCGTAAAAGGTAGGAGAAATAGGAGGCAACACAAGACAAATCTCAATACTCACCATTCTAGGGAATCCACCAAAGAGTTTAGAGAAATAACAAGAAGATAAATCTTCTAATAAGCTTAAGAGCTCACAATATGTTTTTTTAATCTCAAAAAAATATCATGCCTTCCAACAATACAAAAGATGGCCTTTATAGACAAGACTTGGAACAATCCTCTGAGATGAGTCAAAACGCATTAAATGAGATTTAATATTTTTTAAGGCCTTGAGAATGAAAAGTGAGTCTAATGATGAAAAAGTTGATGCAAAGGTATTAAAGAATTATCAGCTTTCAAGTACCAAGAATACCAAAAATAGGTTGTACCTTTCAAATTCTCGAATAGCATGACCATCCTGACAGACTTAGTAAAATGACTGTAACTTCCTATAGGTATTATTTTTTACCACCATTTATTTATTTATTTTGTTGAAAACTAGACATCTATAACTTTTCAATGATATATGGCTTGTCTTGTAATTCATTCCTAATAAAAACAGATTAATCTTTGAAGTTGTCACAAAAAGTCTAGTGGCTTGGTGGCTTCTAGAACTTTTAATCACCACTAAAGCACGACTTGAAAGAAGGCAAGAGGCTAAAACGGTCAATTAAAATCAAGATAGATTTTAAGAGACTAATTTGGATTTGATACTTAAGTACCTCCATTCGTTGGATATAGGAGATTTTTCTTATTAGAAGTCAAGGATAGAATACTTTATAGAAATGGATATTGTGAATTGGTTTGTCTTGATGGGAAATTTTAAAGTATCAATGGATGAGAGGAAAACACCCCTCAAGAGGAACAAATGGATTGAGGTGTAAATTTAGAAATTGGAGTCAGATGACAAAGTAATAAAATTGTTAATTAGTGCTTTGCATGAAGATATTTTGGGCAAGATAGGCGAGTACAAGAATGCTCATGATTCATGGAGCAAATTGATCAAATTTGATGAAGTTCCATGACCAATATAAGAGAAGAAAGAGCCCAAGGAGAGTTGTTCTTTGGCTCAAGAATGAGGGAATTTGAAAGCTAAGAGGTGCTCAGTATCCAAGGTGGAGGTTGAGGAAGCATTTACATTATCTTCCGAGAATGAAGGGGAGGAGTGGTCATTGATACCAAAACAAAAGGAAACTTAAACCTTTAGATTCACAAGTGATGAGCCTTCAACCTTATTAGTTGTGGAAGAGGAATGGACTACCCTTCTAAGGCTTAAGGATCTCACACCTAAAAGGTATTCATTTTAATTGATAAAAATTGTATATAATATAATATGCTTTAAATGTAGGGAACTAGAACACTACAAGAATAAGTGTGCTACTATGGTTAAAGAGAAGCCCGAGGGAATTATACTCATGATGCAAAAAGGACCACATTGGTATTATTTTGAATGCAATTAAAAGGGACACTACCACAATTGATGTCTAAATGGGAGGCAACTCAAGAAACATAGGAGAAGCTCACATTAAGGGGGAGCTCATAAGATAAACCATAAGGTATCATCATCCTCTTGCAATTATGCTAATTTTAATAATATATCTTCTAAATATGATGGGAAACATACTAGTGTATTCTAAGAATAAATTACACGATTTTAGTGCTTCATATCATAACAACAACAACCAATTTTTATCTCATTAGGTGGGGTCGGCTATGTTTCATATCATAAGAGTAGCAAAAAAATTGATACTCTTCGGGTTAATTCTAGAAAATTGGATTGTAGAAATAAAGAATATAAGATTAGGAAATTAGAAAACGAAAATCAAATTTGAAGCTCACGATTTGATCAATTAGAGAAAACTTTACAGTAAAGAATAAACAAAACCTATGATTAGAAGCCAAGAGTTTTGCAATTGCGAGAGTAGTTTGGGATACAAACCAAAGTCTAAGGACAACGTGCCAATCTATCACAAGGTTGCTTTTGACTATGACACTAAATCAAAGAAAGCTTCTAGGTCTAGGAGTGGTAACAAGGTTTTAAGCGAGGCCATCCCTAGAAGTGACTTTTATAAGATCACCAGAGTTAAGACTTCTAAGAAGCTTAAGAAGGTTTTTATCCCATGTGAGCATCATGAATACCCAATAAGCTCTAATAGGTATTGGATTATCAAGAGTGTGATTTCATAGGAAACAATCTAATTCAATTTGGCATACTCTAAAACCTTCTAAAATAAAATTAGAATATCATCTTCTGGATATCTCACTCAAACATTCCCCTGAGATATCAACTTTTATCATAGTTGAATTAACTACTCTCCCAATTTAGTTGACACATTATACCATTTTCCATGATAAAAGTTGGCATCTCAGGGGAATTTTTGAGTGAGATATCTAGAAGATGATATTCTAAATTTATTTTAGAAGGTTTTAGAGTATGCCAAATTGAATTAGATTGTTTCCTATGGTTTTGGCACATTGTTACGAGTTGATAAATAGCACGATCGAAAGGGAGCATCAATTCACCATCTTTAATTGTGTCTCACGATCTTTGGGCTTGTGCATATAAATTGTATACAAATTTTTCCCATAGCTCGTCAAATCATATTCATCTTATAGATGAAATTTTGACTATATCATAACTAACATCTTATAGCTCACATGATGTCTATATACCTTAATACACAAATCATGTTTTCCTATGGTTAGTGTTGTAAATGGCGGTAGGCGGTGGCGGGGTGGTTGGCCGACTACCACCTCGGTTGCCTAGGTGTTTGAATTTTTATTACTATTTTTGAGACATAATATTATAAATAGTCATTATTCTTTATAATATTTACCTTTAATAAAATATATTAATTAAAAATTTACAATTCAATCTAAATATTTAAAATATATATATATATAGGTATGTATAATAAATTGGATAAATTTTATTAGGTTTTAATTAAGTTTATTTAAATTATCCCAATCATATCTAAGAATTGATTTAACTTATTAACCTAAAGTTATTTAATTAAACTCTAGCTTACAACTTATCTGCGCATCTTGTTTCGGTCGGGCGACGAGTCCGATGCGTTGCCGGACCACGCGATGTGTTCGAACGGGTTGTCAGCAATGGTGGGGCGATGGCAGTTCCAAGCGCGGCGGTGACGGAAGGAGGTGAGCTACTACCTAAAGCACCGCCTTAGGCAAAGGCGACACGGTTGATGTCCACCTCTCGCCTACCGCTTAGATGGCAGTCTCAACCACCATTTAGAACACTGTAATAAAAGTATAGCCCTATTTTAGTTGATTGTGTGTTAGAGTGGTTATCTTACTTTACAAAGCACATACCAAAGTCTCTTCTAATAGTGTTAAATTTCGAAGAGAGGCATAGTAAATATATTCATAAGACTTGACTTAGGATTCCACATACTGAAGCCCTATTTTTTAGTCAAATTAATAGTACTCACATTGTCACATAATACTTGTACATTTTTGTAATTAAGTCTATAGACCTCAATTGTGTATCATCTAGACCAATTGTGTCATACAGTTTTCCCAAAGCCATATACTTGACTTTGGTTGGGGAAAATGCGCTTTTGGCTACCTTAACGCTGAGGGAAAAAATGAAACCAGCATCCTCTACTAATGCTTTTTATATCCAATTTGTAACCTCCGTATTATCGAACCAAATCAAATGATTGGTCCTGAGATACTAAAGATCTACATTAAAAGGACCCTTGAGATAGCTCAAGATCTATTAATTGTGAGATAAGGTAGACTACTTATGACTCTCTTATAAAGCTTAGGATCTACTTGTTTTCCTTCAAGATTATAATTCATCCTAGTATTCGTAGCTGTTGGAGTTGGCAAAATCTTGGTACTTACCATGTCAAGTTTCTTAATGATTTCCTCTATGTACGTAGTTTGATGTGCATATATTCTTTAGTTTGTTTGATTTATAGCCCTAGAAAGAAAGTCAATTCTTTTGCTAGGCTCATCTTAACCTCACTTTCTATATGAACAACTAACTCTTTATTTGTTGACCCCCAAAGAATATCATTTTCATACACTTGGGCAATAAATATGTCATTTCCATTAGATTTTCAAAAACATGAAGGATCTATTTGTCCTCTTTAAAGACTTTGAAAATGAGAAAAGTCAAGAGTCTTTCATACAAAGTTCAAGGACTTGTGTCAAACCATACAAAGCTTTCTTGTGTTTGTATTTATGGTTTTAAATCTGGGTAGTTGCTCTACATAGATCTTGTTCTTTATTATTTGTGTATATTAGTTAATATATATTATTTGTATATATTAGCTAATATATCATGTTAATTAGGTAGTTGTCAATTAGTCTAATTAGGATTCCTTAGTTAGACTCTTTCCTTTTTTTTGGTTTCCTTAGTTGGATTCTTTCCCTTGAAAGGATTCCTAGTTTGTATATAAATAGACCTCTTGTGTAAAGGATGAAAAAATATATGAAGAATACTTTATTTTGTTTTCACAGAAGGAATGAGTCTAAAATCCATAAATAAAACATGTTTATAGTGGTAACCCGAGATCCCAAGACTTTGGTTCAATGGGACAACTGAGCTATAAGCTGTGGTCTGAATACTTGGAACTATCACGTGCTCATTCCTTAAGCATCCAAGTAAACTCCTGCAAAGTGGTGAGGATAAGTCTCTTTTAATGATTCCTATACCTAAGTGGTAGAGTACAGTAGGATACTCTAACTAGGAGATCACCTATATAAGTGGGAAGTAATTGTCACTTCCAATGAACACTTATGAATCTAAGATATAGTCCACGGCCGAAATGGACACAACGTGAGAACACCATATGCTAGAATTATTGTTGTGTGAATACTGTTGACTTGGTTTACATGAACGGTTGTCTAGTTCAAGACATCATGTCATTACACAACCAGTAAATTCAACAGTATATAACTAAGGAAGGTTCAAGGCCACAAGCTACCTATCCTGATGTAACAATAATTCACTAGAATCTTCAGATGAGTCTGCATGCATTAATTTCATTTATGTGGGGGATTGTTAATAATGAATGAAGTAATAGTCCCACATCGAAAATTTATTTAGGCTTAATTGGGTTTATTAAACTCAAGCCTAACCTAAGTCCTTGAGACCCACGCGCTCAGCTTGTGGCCCGGATGCGGGACACGGGGCGCGGTCACAGGACTCGGTCTAGGGTGACTCAATCATGAGGCACTAAAAAATTGGGTTTTTAATTTTTTTCT
>JBBPFP010000076.1:3142506-3162671 GCA_037974795.1 Kaempferia galanga
CTTAACTCTGCACACTAAGCAGAAATATTAGACCACAAGATGGCTAACTTTAACTACTTGTCATTCATCAAAACTAGAGTTCGATCATTAGTGCTACCTGCACCAACATATTTTACTTTTCCGCTGCATACTCGACTTATTTTCAAATTACAAAAAGACGCAATTCACCTCCCTCTTACGTATTAACGGTCCTACAATTCTACATCCTTGTACTTGTAATACGAATTGCTAGTGATTGTCTAACGATACGATTCGAAGAACCATGGGCCTTCGATTAGGAGTCGAACAAGGCTCCGAACAAAGTAAAAACCTCCCGCGTCATTGTGTCTGTGTTTTGTTCGTTGTTTTTCCGTTGCGTACTCGAATTACTTTTAAGAATTACGAAACGACGCGATTCACCCTGCCTCTCATGTTCTTCACGGTCATACAATTTTAACTAATAAGGGTAAAATTGGAAATTTATTTGATTCTCATTACTAATATTGATTCGAAACAAACATTATCCATTACAATTATAATCATACCAGAATTTGAGCCAAATAAGATAATGTAATCCTGATTTACATTCCTATTGACTCCGTAATCAAATCTATTGCCATTCCAATTGATAAATTTTAACCAAACACCCCCTTAATATTTAAATTTAAGTTAGAAAAATATATATGATATTTAAATTTAATTTAAAATTTAAAATAAAATTTGAATATTATTTAGATATATTTAAATTAAAAAATAATCAAAATTAGATTTTGTGAGTGACTTGTCAATAATTAAATAAAATATTACAAATTTAAATTTAGTTTGAAAAAATTATTAAATATATTGAAGTTCCATACGGATTTGATAATTTTAATAATTTTAAATTTGAATTAAATATTTTTCAAACTCGAAAAACTCGCGAATATGCCCGGTCTGTTCACACTCTTATTGAGCGCACGTGCCAACCAGGATTAAGATATTTCTATTTGTTTTAATAAAAAACAGAGAATTCTTTTATTTGAATACTTTGATACAGGGCATTAATAAAAAAAATATATTTTTAATCGTTTGCCCTACAAGCATCGAACACGTGGGATTAAATGAAATGAATTGCTGAGCTCGATCCGACGGTGGAAGTCGACGATAGGATTGATTATTTTTTCTTAGATATGTGTTTATTTAATTATTTCTCTTTTAAAATTGCTTATCGAATGCGCTGTGGTGGCACCGCTCACCGATTGTATGTATTTATTGGTTTCTAGTTATTTCCTGCGCTCGGAGTTCTTCTCCGATTTCGGTTGCTTCGCCAATTCCTCCGCCACGGGACATGGCGTCCTCCTCCGCCTCTCTACCTGCGCTTGGTAAGATAATTCTCGTCCTCAAATTTGCTAGTTTTCTTCACCCTCACCATTGATTGATCTCTGAACCCCTTTTCAACGTCTCCTGACAGAGGCCGTGCAGGTGCTGGTTTCGTCCTTGGCCGACGAATCGCCGGTCGTGAGAGAATCATCTCTAGCGGCTCTCAAAGAGATCTCCCCTTTGTAATGATTCGACCTTCATCGTTTGTTTTGCTGCTAGATCCCTTTTCCGTGGTCTGTTTTTCGAATCTGATAGGCTTTGCTGTCCAGGAATTCTATTTTAGTGATCGATTGCTGTGTCTCAATCTCAAAAGGAGGGCGCCGGGTAAGTGACTCTCGCTTTTAGCTTTTTTTTTTTTGTCACGTGCGTTGAATTGGTTAGAATTTTGTTTGATGGGTAGCGTTTTGGTAATATGGCGGGAGTATTTCTCGTAATGGCGTGTGCTGTTCGGGCAATGGATCCGAAAGATGTTGATTCCACTTATATGCTTAAACTTGCAAAGATAGCTACCTCAGAGATCATCACCTCTAAGGTACGGATATCCGTAAGCGCTAATGGGTACTTTTTGTTTAATTGTTCTTCTAACACAGAGCAGTCTTGAGTGTCGTAAATTACTGTTAGTCTCCGTCTGGAGTTCATCAACCATACATATATCATATAAACATGTAATCTGATAAAGTGAGTATTTTTTTCCATGCAATCACAATAATCTTCAAAATTTTGTGCAACCAGTACTCCATTCACTATTGAAATTGGAGGTAATTGGTAACCTTACAAATTAGTACAAAAATGCGAACAAGAAAAGTGTAAGGTGTGTGCATTAGTTCAATCATGTCTATAAGTAAAAGTGCATTAACAACAATATCAACACGGATATGACACCAAACTACAACAGGTGTATGGACACAGAACTACTAAGGTAACCTCAACTAATAACAAGTTCTGTGGCAGCATTAATCATGATTAAATGTGAAAAGGCTGGTACAGTTTGACCAAAAAACAAGCTGTAAATCCCAATTCTAAGTCAATAGATATAAAGAACATACAAATCAACATCCATATTTACACTCAACATTAAATCTTTGTGCATTTTCCACTTATAGATATAATATGAAAGAAAAATGAAAGAAGAATACCAAAGATCACAATGAACCACTAATTAGAAGAGAACAACTAGAGCCTATAAACTTGGGAAAAAGAAATTTCAACATAACTGATGTTTGAACAATGGAAATTTTTATCCCTACCATAAATCAAACACTACTTGCCATACCCCGAAAATTTATTCAATCCATGCTGAGCCTGATATACTTTCCTTAAGATAAAATCTCATCTACTCCTCATCCTTCCTCAAAACATGGTGTCATTATCCCTCACATGATTTTTCTATCTGGCACAATTCTGACTTATATAATGCATTGTTGAATCTTCTCCATTAAAATACTATATTATACACATAAAAGTATAATAAACACACATTATGAATCAATATGACAAATTGGAAAATTTCACAACACTTGAGAGTCCATCAATTCAAACCAAATCAAGAACACAACTCTAGACCAGAAAAGAAACCTTAGACCCTATCTTCAACCACAAAATTTCAATTGATTCGGATTTTAGCTCAATTAAATCAATTTGAACCATTGAAATCAACCTCTTTTGACTGCTCAATTCAATGTTTTGCCTACTCTCCTCCTTGCTGGCACCTTGACCTGTGCCTAAACAAGTCTAGTCAAATCATAATCTAAGTTCAGCTCAATCCAAATCAATTTTAACCATAATGAATATTTGCTTTATTTTGATTATTCTGATAAATTAGGCAATGCAAAGTCTCTTGTGGTTAAGGAGATCTGTTTAGATTTTATTGCATTCTTGCACACTGAAACTGTATGAAGGATGGTTGATGAGTATGCTATTTTTGTAGGTTGCATTCTAGTTTTTTAGTTGTTAGTATTGTGGTAGTTTGTGAAAGGAACTCAAACATCAAAAGTTGACATAAGCAATAGGTAGTTCATTAGTGTTTGCAAATTGCAGTTCGACAATTAAAATATTGAGCCTAAAATTGGTCAATTTTTATTTGTTTCCTTCACTTTGAGGCTAGGTTCTGTAGTGTGCTATCTTCGAGCTCTTGCTTCAAGATCCTCAATCTGAAAATTGCATATCTTTAGTTCTTATGCTTCCTTATTTGTTAGATCTGGCATGACACATTCTGTAAGTTCCATGAATAAAATGAGGTCCACAGACTTTCAGTGTTAGCGTCCTAAAAAATCATGTGCAGTATCCTGATGGCAGGACTTGATTGTAACATGTTTTAAAAGAACTCTGAGCCTTTCCTGGTTACTAGATATCAACTTTTTTTCCTCAGAAAACAAACAATGCAATTTGCTTGGATAATGATTTATTTGATATTGTGATGATGTAAAAAGATTAGAAGAGCTTAAAGAAGATGAAGGATAAGAAACATGATGAGGCTCGGGATAGGTGGTTGTTGCTTATATCGAATAGCCGATGATAACATTTTGCATTTGCAATGGGATCTTGTTTCGTCTGGGAAGAATTCCCAGATGGAACTTAATGCTTGTTAGATACTCAAGGTATGTGAGTTTAAAATTTTGATGATTAAGACCAATATATTATCTTGGACAAGGATACAATTATGGAATCTGTAATCATTTCTCAGTGAATCACAGCATACTTTCCTTTCTATGCATGACTATAGGAGTGTAGAAGACCTTTTTTGAGTGCAAAGATAAAGATGATAACTAAAGTAGCAAGTTAAAATTGCAGCATGTTTTTTTTCTACTTTTGGTTATTTTATCTCTTTTTTTTGCCTTAATGATAGGATTTTAATGCTGATTGGCAAAGGGCGGCAGCTGCTCTACTTGTTTCAATTGGATCACATGCGCCTAAATTGGTATTTTTTTTTGTAATATTGAGTAGTAATAAAATAGTTTACTCTTTTTTTGTTTGTATGCATGGCATCCATGGAAGATTATGATAGTTCTATTTTATGTCATCCTAGTTTAGTCTTTTATGTCATCCTGGGGTGTAATCGAGCTGAGCCTAGCAGAACAGAGGCTCGAGCTCGGCTTGATTAGCTTTTCCCTAAGCTTGAGTTTGATTCAAACTTTAATTCTTAAGTTTGAGTTCTGTTCGTAATGAAATTAAAGAGTTCGCGAACGACTCGAGCTTGACTCGAAAATAGCTTGTTTAAAATATAAACGAGCTTAGTTCGAACTTGGCTCGTTAACATTAAACAAGCTCAAGTTCGAGCTCGTTAGGCATACAATCAAGCTTAGCTCGTTAGGCACATAATCGAGCTTGATTTCGAGCTCGTGAAAATCACCTACAATACATGAAAATCAATTGCAGGAGTTAAAAATTACCTGGACAAATGAATACATAACATGCAAGCCACATGAATCCAACTAACTTAAAATTACATCAAGCAATCAGCCTCCACCTTAAACCCGAAATAGAATGAAAGGAAGCAAAAATCTCACCTCAAACAGAAGCTTAGAGAATGGAGATCAAGGGTTGCCAGATTGGTGGGATTCGAGCTTGGAGATCACTAATCAGGAGTTGTCAGACTCTCGGGTCTTCGCAGGAAATTCGTGAGGTAGGCAGCGAGACGAAGGGGTAGGGATAGGGTTTTACAAAAGAGATTGAGAAGGGCATTTGCCTTTTGACCTTTTTTTCCCATTTGATCAGCGCCATCTCAACCGTTGGATCGGGGACAATTTATTTGTGTCTTTGGACTTTGAGTATTTGACTTGTTTTGAATTTTCTTTTGTATTTTTTTCAAAGAATTGTATTAACATATCACTGATATTATATTAAAATAAGATAAATGAGCATCTTAACGAACACGTTCGTGAGCCTCTAAACGAACATGTTCACGAGATCATGAACCTAATAGTATTATAAGGTTTTCGAGGCCGAAATCGGGCTTAAGTTCGGCTCGTTAACTTAATAGAACGAATAAACTTTTCTTGAACCGAGACCCAAATAGCTCGCTAGCGGCTTGACTCGTTTACATGCCTACCTCCACCCCAAACACACACACACTCTTCTACATTAGTTATGCACTTCATTATGTATATTCAGCATTTGTACTAATATAAATATTATTTTAGGTTATGATGGAGAGGAAAGGGTGTGGTGAGCTGGAGTGATTCATGGTCTTTGTCAACTGGGAGGGAATAGAGGAGACAAGAACATAAAGAGATGTGGGTATCCTCGTCTCCTTTGAGGTTGACTCCTCTAGTTGTGACACCATCCACTAAATTGCGTTGTGATGTTTCCCATCAAGCCTCATTGCGACATCGTTTGTCAAGCCATATCAGGAACTGCTCGAGTCCTACCTTGATGCCACCCATCGAGCCTTGTCAAATGCCATGATTTGCCCTTGGAGACCCATTGCAATGCTACTTGCCTAGCCTAAACCAAACTTCGCTTGTCATTGCCTTGTTTCCAACTAAACCTTGTTGAATACTATGACATGCTTGTTGAGCCTTTCCTCAACATCATGACCCTACTGCATGTGGATGACTTGCCGAAATCCACTCGCATTCGTTGCTTGCAACCTTGCTGAATGTTCCTAAACTTGCAAATTGCTTCACAGTGCTCACAACCACACCATTGTCAAAATGCCTAAAGTCATTTGTAGATCATGAAAAAACTCCCAATCTCATTACAATAGGGCAATCACCTGCACTTCTTGTGGATGAGATTTGGAGAGAAATTACCTCCTCAAATTGGAGCTCTTCCCTTCACCCCAGTCGATTCCACTCCCGCGCTATACCTACAAGAAAACCAAAAAGAACTTATTATGTGAGAAAAAGCAAAGAAAAGAAACCTTACTTAAATAAAGAAAAACATGTGAGAAAATTCAAACCAAAGAAAACTTATGCCAATACTATCACTTGTTTTGCATGCAATGAACTAGGTCATTTATCTTCTGCCTGTCCCAATAGGAAAAACTTATATAGTCATGAAACACAAGTGGTTGGCTGTACTAACCTAGATTTAATTGAAATCCAATCTGATATCTCTGATACCTCTTCGATTTATTCTATTGTCTCAGTCTCTGACTTTGAAGAAGAAACCTCTACTTCTGATTATACATTCATTAACTCGTTATTAGCCCCTTCTGAAATTGTTCCTACATATGAGGAAACAAGAGTACATCCCTCCTATATGGAAACAAGAGAACAATTAGCAAACTTTACTTTCATGTATCATCAGTTAATTCCCCATTCCTTTACTGACTTAAGAACTGAACAAAGAACTTGTCCTCATGATTGGATGCTTAAAGAAGGCACTGATAGTGTTCCTTGCTTTGTGTGTAATTATTATCCCTCTGTTCTTAAAAGAGCCACTTGCAAATGGTGTAACAAACAGTGTTGTAACCTTTGTTTGGAAACTCTTTTCCAAATCACTATTCCTCCTGTTCATACAGTTCGCAGAAGCACTAGAAATACTCTTTTAGAAACACATGTTTCTGTTCTAGAAACCAGAATCAATTTACTAGAACAAGAGCTAATGACACTAAAAGATAACTCGTCCAATAAAGGCAAACATCCTCTTATTTTTGAAAACTCTCAGGAAAACACCGATTTGGTGTTTATTAAAACTCCCAGTATTTGTAACACCGGTGATACTGTCTATATTCGTGTTCAATGCTCTCTAAATATTCACGGACATGAACTCACAATCCATGTTTTTCTTGATAGTGGTGCTACCACCTCCACTATTGATGAAGCTTTATTGCTTACTATCTTACCCACTTTCTATATTAAGCACACTAACACACCCTTAGTCCTCAGTTTGATGACCAACAATTGACGTGCTCTAAATTTGTTAAAAATGTGCATCTTCGTTTCTTTACTAATTATGGTACATTTAGTTTGACTCTTCCTTTATCCCACCTTTGGGTTCGACCTATGCCCCATAAATCCATTCCTTTTATCCTCGGTCTCAATTTTCTTGTCTCCCCTGATCGCACTGTGTTACTTACCAAAGACTGCCATTTTTCTTTCCTCTCCTGTTGTTGCCCCCATTCTTTCTGAATATCCCTCCGAGAGTTTCGCAGGTAAGCGTGGTACATACTTCAAACTTTGCTTGCTTGAACAGGATGGGCAAGAGATTCTTGGATCTATCTATTATTCTATACCAAGGAGATATTGATTATTTATACATGGGAATTTAGGGGAAACGTTGAGTGGTTAAAATAGAGAATGGTATCCAATGTCTTTGAGCTTCTTATGAGGGGATCATCATGGAGTAATTGGCAGAGAGATAACTCCAACTAGCTTTTTGCTCAAGTGTTTGCGTCATGCTAGGTTGATACCAACAATCTCACCAGTGTTTGAATACATAGTTATTGCCTTATAGGTATACATGTGGATTTTGATTGTTAACCTTTATTAGATTGAACTAAGGTTAGTTGACTGATTATTAGTTCTGGACTTTTGTGCTCATAGAATAGGACTGATATGATTATTCTTCAAGCTTAATAGTTTGAATTTTATATGATTTTATAGTTTAAATGGTAGTGTTTATTTCTTTTTATTTGTTCATATTTTATTGTAGATGATGGAGGAAGTTTTTCTTCATTTATCTGGATCCAATATAGCTTTGCAGTCCATGGTTCAGATACTTGCGGACTTTGCTACTGTTGAAGGTGTACAGTGTCTTGTTTGTGCTTTAACTTTTTCTTTTCCCCTTAGATGTATTTTTAATGCTTATATATTTTCAACAATTTTTATTTCTGTATTTTTTTTCACACGGGAAGCTCTGAAATTCACTCCACATTTGAAAGACGTTTTTCTACGTATATTACCTATTCTTGGAAGTGTGCGGGATGCTCAACGACCAGTTTTTGCAAATGGTATGTAATCGATAAGTTATTTTTGATACCATGCATACTAAAATGAGTTTCTTGTCGTAACTGATGAATCTTGATTACTTTATGGTTGGCTTGTGGTTCTTTCTTTTTTGGTTCTAGCATTCAAATGTTGGTGTCAGGCAGCTTGGCAATATATTAGGGATTTTCCTTCTGACCCACTTCTTGATACTGATGTCATGTACACTTCTCATTTCCCTACGATTTTGTTAGTCATGAGATGCATTTTTCAGCCTGACATTTTAATGTACTTCAGGTCTTTTATGAACTCTGTTTTTGAACTACTGTTGAGAGTTTGGGCTAGTTCACGAGATCTAAAGGTAACTATTGAATATAATATCTTAATTCTAACTATTCATTTTTATATAGATATTCATAAAGTGCACACTTCAAACAAACACCAAAAGTTCAGTGCATATAGTGTATTCTTTATTTCTTGAGAGTTTGTAATTTTATAACAAAACTCTATGACTCAACAATTTAAGAGGGAAAAACGCTGTCTTTCTATTCGGTTTTCAACTTTGAATCTCTTGGCACAGGTACGGCTTTGTGCAGTAGATGCTTTAGGGCAGATGGTTGGTCTTATTACTCGTTCACAGTTGAAGGCAGGGTTGCCTAGGCTTATTCCTACAATCTTGGACTTGTGTGTAATTTGTATTTATACGATAGTTCTCTTTTTGGTGTTTTGCAGGATTATGCCACAACATGAGATATGATTACTATATGTTTGTTTTATACAGGTACAGAAAAGATCAAGAGATTGCTTTTCTTGCTACACAGAGTCTGCACAATCTTCTCACTGCTTGCCTCCTGTCTGAGAGTGGCCCTCCTCTACTTGATTTTGAGGCATGTCTTACATAAGGATTCATAATGATTTTGCAAGACCTTGTACATAGTCTATGAAGTAAAACTTAACTTGAATTTTTATGTAGATTTATCTTTTGTATTAGACATCCTATTTTAAATAATCTTATAATTATCAGAAAACAAGCCCTTCTAACAGAGAATCTGAGGCAAAATTAAAATGCTCCACACCCATAGTCCCACAAAAATGAGTATGGTGATCCATGATGTGCACATATATTATGGTAACCTCCTCCTAATTTGCTAGTCATTCTGGCATGACAGGAGCTATGTGACCCAACTGTGTATATTGTTCTCATCCCTCTTCATTCTTCACCGCCGCTTCCTCTCTTTCCCACCATTCACCATCTCCTCATACTCAGATGAACCCTCCCACTTCTCTATTTCATCCCACTTCCCCTTCCTCCCACCAACTATCTCGTCCTCCATCTCACTCCTAAGAGCCTCCCTTTTCTCTCACTCTCTTTCTCCCCACCTTCTACTCAATATTGTTAGCAGTGATTTAAGAGCACTTCAGATAGTTGAGATTTCACAATTGTTTCATGTTGTTTCTGTTATAGAGTAGGATATGCCATGATATGCATATTTTGGTTTATTGCAATAATAAATTCTGTTTCTACTTTCCTTTTCCTAGTTATCATGATAAAATATGAGTTTGGTTTCTTTTGGCTTTTCGTGCAGGAACTCATAGTGATCTTATGCACTCTTCTTCCAATTTCTTGCATTAATTACCAAACTCATAGTTCAAAATTTTCAATCAGCCTAAAGGTGTGTCATTTGATGTCTAATTAGTGTTGCATAATCAAGCTTGGGAGCAAAATTTCTACTCTTAATATTGTGTTGTTTGATATTCTTGAAGTTAATGTTTGAATTGTCTTTGTTTTTTTCCTTGGAACGTGGGAATATGAACTTGCTATGTAACTTCAATTTTTTGTTGTGGGTTGGATTCGTAGCAAACTATTTTGTTCTATTTTTTTGGTCTGATATAAATTTCATTAGGAAAATAATGTGTTCTATCTTGTTCAACTTTAAGAACCTTTCAGTGTAGTGTGGTTGTAGAAGTCCTCATGGTTTTCTCTGACGCTTTTCCAATTCTCATATTACCTAGCATGGTTGCCAAGATACTCCTCGTCTCTAGGACTTCACAATTGCCCAGAAGTTTCTATGTTTTCGGGACTTCCATTGCTTAACATACCGACACTATTGACTTACTAGGACTTCCACCGTTAAGTATTCAGTTCTCACTAAGTATTTGGTTCTCACTAAGCTACCTGAACTTCTAGTGCCAAGTATCTAGTCTCATTAACCTACTTGGATCTCCACTACCAAGTATATAGTCTTAATTGATCTATTTGACTCAACTAACGAAAATATACATATAACTTTCAATTTGAACAAGGGTCGATTGTACCAACAATCTTCTCAATAATTTCCCAAACGTTTCTTAATGACAAACACATTGGTTAAATATCAAAATGCAATCCATGCCATCATTAATCTAGATGAGGTGCTAATTGCACCAACAATTAAAATCACACTAACAACCTATCATTCGATAAGAAGTGAACATTAATTAAGATACAATTAATAGAATGGACCATCAACATGAGTGGAAGTTTTGGTGGCTTGTGCGTTCATTGTGCCTCCTTTCAGCCGAAAGGAAATTTTTTAAGACTTGTAGGATCCATTATATTTTATAGATTGGAGGTGTTGGGTGTCTAGGTGACATGTATGGAGATAGTATGGTAGATATGAGAATGCTAATATTGATGCTTGGAGTTGTGAGGAAGGATAAAAAACAATTAATTTTTGAGCGTAATTGATGTAGCTCTAATAAATGATAAATTAAAGAAAATAAATTGAGATAGTATGAACATGTTCAAAGATAACTAATAGATTCTATAATTTTAAGAATTGAATTTATTAAAGTGAAATGTCTTAACATGTAGAGGGAGAGCAACCAAAAATATTTGTTGGTGTAAACAAGATGATTTAGTTAGTTTGAAAGTTACTAGTGACATTGTATTGGATAAAGCTCAATGGAGGGATAAGATTCATGTAGTTGATCCCAAATAGTTGGGATATACACATCTGGATGATGACAATTAACATTGCTTAGTTAAGGAAAGAAACCTATATCTAAAAAAAAACGAGCTTGATATGCTTGAAGAAATTGATGATATTTAGATTCTAGAATTGTTAATACTCCTATGATTCTAAATATTTGACTAATATCTAGATAAGAAAGTGATTATCTGAACCAGGGTAATATGGTATGTTGCTTGGGAAATTGAACAATCTTGCAATTACTAGACCCGACGTCAACTTTATCATGTGGTTAGACAAACTCTTTTCTATGTCAAGTCATTAGGAGCTAGCTATAAAGATGCTGTGATCGTGACTTATGCAGGAAAGGATTTCATCTACTTGTTATGAAAACGGTCTCTAAATGATATCCTATACTGATATCATTGGCAAATTTCCCTAGATATAGATGATCACCATTAAGTATTGTGTTGGGAGTGATTCTAACATATTGAAAAAATAAAAAACAGAATGTAGTGGCCCAATCAAGTGAAAATGTAGAATGTAAAGATGTTCAATATGTAAGTTTATTTAGCTCAAATATCTGATTGCTCATTTAGGTATTGATTGCGCAGTCAATGAAGCTATATCATGATTACTAGAGATTGTCATGCACAGTCTCCAATCTGGTCTTTCATTTATGGACAGGAGAAAATTCAGTCTAAGAAAATTATTACAACTTTCGTTCCTTCTAGTGACTAATTGATGGATTTACTAGGCAAGTCTTTTAGAGGCTCTATCATCATCATGGACCTGAGTTTGTCCTAAATATTTTAGATCAGCTACATGCTTATCCTTCCAATGAGCTAAATGCTAGACAATATCACTAGTAATGGAGGTCCTATAATTCAATATATTTTTAACAAGTTGGTGCTTTATTTTGATTTTTGAATTGCCTTCTGGGGATTTAAACCAGCTTTGGATGACATTTTTATAAATATACAAATGTGTATCTTTCTGTAAATATTGTATATTTTGATATACAAGTAGACAGATTGGGCCACCTGGAACTTTCTTGATTTATTACAACTACTATCTTGAGAATCAACTTTACTTCCAATTTTTGGCCAATGCCAGTAGTTTAACATATAAGGAGATAACAAATGAATGGTTGTAGATTGCTTGATTTGAAGCTTTTGAATTTGTCAAAATTAATGCAAGGATATAAGCCAACTATTAGATTAATCAGTAGTAGTATCATGCTGCTGAAAAAGAGCTTAATTCTTGTTTGGAATTTCTGTTACATGACACTTCTTGATAAATCACATGCCTTCATGATTCAACATTCAGAAATTCTATAAGAATGCTGTCTAATTGTTGCTAATAAATTTGTTACTTTCTAATAAGGAATACAGCTTTTCTTATTCAATTTCTTTTTTGTTTCATTTATTTAATATGGAACCTTCTGTATATTAACTCTGGAAATTAAATCAGTATATTTTCTATTTTCAGACTTATAATGAAATTCAACATTGTTTTCTTGTGATCGGCTCAGTATACCCTGATGATCTGTGCACCTTCCTTCTGAATGTGAGTTTAATTTTAAATTAGAACATTCTCTTACTATTGGTTACTTCTAAGATAGTTTCTTTGTCAATTTTTAGATCTAAATAACTGCACCTTTGACTTGGATAATTGGCATGATATCACAAAATGACCTCCTAAATCTTACCTCATCTATGAGACTGGTTCATGCAGTGAAACTTGTAAGGTTTGAAATTGAAGGAAGGACATTATGGAATTGTCGAACATGTAACATGATCTAAATCATAACACTTATTTTATGTCAATGTGATAGAACTGAAGGAAACTGTGAAAGTGGAATATTAGTACTAGGGCTTCAATTAGTCTTGAGCAAAAATTGTAGTCATCATGCCTTCTTTCCGTACACTAGTGCTCGTTTTTTGTTTCACTGTGAATCCGGAAACAACAACAGAGAGATTTTGGTTTCTGAATTGTTCTCCTCAAGTGGTGACATGTATAGTATTGCATAAAGGAAACAGCTCTAGCCAATTATGAAATGTTTTTTCTGAAGTTATTATTAAAACAAAAGTCGTGAGATAATAAACTTACCATGCAATAAAAACAATTATTCTCATGATTCACTAATAATAATTCTTGAACTATTTGACACTTAGCTTTTAAATTTGAACCATTTTTGTATTGTAAAATAAATTAAGCATTGAAATTTTGTGAAAATAGAACTCCTGAATTACTTAGATTTCTGAAATGCACCTGATGTAGTTGTCGATAGGAAAGCATAATTGCTAAAATAGTCCAACTTGAAAATGATTCATCTTAAGGCTGCAGCAGCTGATTATTCTTCTACCAAAAACATATTTGACCTAGGTCATAAAGAACAACTTTTGGACACTAAGGGTATGTTATACTTTAAAGGATTTAAATATTTAAATTAGTTCTTTTCCTAACAATCCTTTATAAGTGGCTAGCTAATTAACTTTAACATGTGGCAAAAGGCGATTCGCTCGCCTCCAGTGCCTCCGCCAACCCATCCCTGGGCCAACACGGAGGAGGTAAATCACGGGTGGCTACTAGCCATTAGTGCAAATGATTAAGGCATGGGGGAGGCATGCTCGGGCGCACTGAGATTCGATAGATCTGGTATTCTTAATTAGACCAAGATTTTCAAATCATTTAACTTTTCCTGTTTGAGTATAAGAATATATGGTACTTTTTTGTCTGTTAGATACAGAGAACCTATGCTCGTGTCTTGTTTAAAGCCATATGAGCTGGATGAATCTTTGTCAAGGTTGTTCATATTAGTTAACTTTGTCAGTCAAATCTCACATTGCCTCTGGTTTATCATCAATTAACAAAGAGTTCTAAATTCTTACAAGCTTGAGACGCTTGAAAGGGCTTCTCTAGAATTGTTGATAATTGAATCAAGGAGTATCTGTAATTAGAATTCTTCCTTGATTTATTAGGATTTTAAAGTTTAGATAGTAATATTTTTTCTGACAGGAAGCCTATGTGTCATATGTTCTGCCTTAAACTGTTACATCTGGTGGCACATGCATTGAATCAATTTTAGTTTTTTGTTTTTTTCCTCATCTTTCTTAGATCAATTCTGCTTTGAATGGAATCTAACAGGTGTAATCCAACCATGAAGCCATCATGGTTTTAGCAAACAAACACACCTAATCAAGTCCTAGTGTCATCAAAGGTTGAGGCAAAAGTGCAGGTCTCCATGTGGCTCCCTTCCCCAAACTAGTACCACCCTAAAATTTGATTCACTCTTCTTCCTCCTGGTAACAAGACATATCCCATATGTCCCAGCACATTGAGGAATTAGGGCACAGCTGGAGTGAGATTTATAAATGGGGGAGGGGGAAATGAAGACAAATTAACACCAGTTGGCCAGGTTGGAATGTATCATTTTATTAGCCAATTGACACACAAAACCCTTAATGCACAATTTTTATTCGGCGAGGTTTCTGTGAGCACTATCCCTTTTTTCCACGAGCTTTCCTCGTCTTGTCTTCCTCCACAAATCTTTTATAAGGGTTACTAGGCAATGCAAGTGTTGAACAATCTCGTCTTCTTCCATTGGTGTTCTACGAATGAACACAACTCCCAGACATTTTTTTGTGGATTTCTTGCTACATAGTCATTAGTCTCATATGGACAAGGGTGGCAATCCATTATAAATTAGTCACTGTTGTATAGCTCAAGCCAATTAATTTTAATGCTTGCAATACCTCAACTTCTAATTATCTCCTTCCTCTAGCTATGACTTTCTATCTATACAAATGTGTCAACATTTTACCAATGTATCGAAGCCATCTCATTTTTGATGAATATTAAATATCGACTTGGAATAAGACTTTGTGATGGAGACTTGTGATGAGTATTGTTGCTTTCTTATTAGGTGGGATGAGTAGGTGTGCGAACCCTTCAATCTAGATCAAACTAAACGATTCAACTAGTTGATCTGAGAAACCAATTCTATAGATTTAATCGGTAAAACCACTGAGCTGCACTAAGATTCATCAGTCCATTCCATTTTCTGAAACATTGCCCCTAACTTGAGAAGCTGGCCAAAAAGTCTCCTAGGTGTGATCTGGCCTTTACATTCCTCCTATCAAGGGTGTGTGCTTTCAGTCAGAAGATAGTCCAAATGGTGTACTAATGCCTTTTTTTCTTCAGCCAGCCTACCCCAGCCTTAAACCCTATCTAAAACCCTAATCTTAATACACAGGGCCACCTTGGACCATGCTGACTACTTACTCCACCGAAAGATGGCGGTGGTAGTGGCGGTGACGATAACGACAAACAAACTAAGCGTGGGGCAGAAAAAAACTATTAAGATAACCTATAATTATAAAAATAATTGTAGTAGGTGATGAAGTAGGACCATTCACATCACCCTCTTTTGTTTCTTGTACAACCATTGAAAGTGTGGGAGCGACATGTCTCCTCCTTGTCTCCACCCATGGAAGTAGAGTCCAAATTAGAGTTGCGAGTTGGAATGGTCCCTCCATGGGAAGAACAAACATCCAAGTTTAAATTTTGTATATTCTTTATACTATTAACTACTTTTTTTTTTTTTTTTTGAAAGTTGGATCGGATTGACAATTTGAGTAAAGGTAGTCAAATCGTTCAGAACTGAATGAAAATCAATCTAACTTGTAAGTGTAATTGTCATATGAAATTACTTGAGTTGTACGATGTGGATGTGTTCGACATGTATAGGTAAATGCTAGCAACCACACTGCAATGGGCCAGTGTGGTTCACTAAGTTTGGATACAAGTCGATCAAGGAGAAACCTATTTGGAGGTTTTTATTCACATTTGGAGCTATTTAGAGACTACAGAAAGAAGATTGTTAGAGATCAAACAACTTGCAGAGAAGAAAATTCCTTTCAAGGTAGTAAAAGGTGATTCACTCACCCCAGCACTTTCGCCAGTCCGTACTCGAGCCAATACGGAAGAGGTAAATTACTATTAGCCTTGGACAGTTGAATAGAGTATGGGGGAGGGTAGGCACCCAGCTACTAGTCGAGATTTGATCCTAGAATACCACCGTGTATTAGTCAACTCTTTATCATGAGAGGACGAAGAGAATTCCTTTCCAGAAAAAACTTTTGGTGTTTAGTTTAGAGAGTATTAAAGATGATCTTACTTTTTCTATTAGCGTGGAGAGAAAAATCCAATGAGAATGGAAAAAGCCCTATAGTATAAATTGTTGGCAATGACTTAATTTGATTGTTTTTTTTTTTTTTTGTACATTTACTTTTATATTGTTAAGTTTAAGTTTATATTAAGAAACTTTGCTCTTATTCTGCCTTTGTGAATATGCTTTAAAATTATTCAAACATAACTAAAAAAAAACGAAAATGGAACAAAACTTGGATTCAACTCCATTCAACTCTTCTTTTTAAATCGACTAGTAGGCATTCACCGATTGCAACACCAAATAGATCTCTTCAAAGATTGCACAGCTTGGAGCTATTGTTATTTTGTGAGCTCTTTTTGGTGTCCCACTTTTTTCTTCTATGCCTTGCCTTTTGTGTTGGAAAGTTACAACCAAAAGTTTAAATGTCATTTCATAATGTTTATGATACTAGTGAACGAGAAAAATGTGACACTATTTTAGGCCTTTGGAGTTAAGAATGTTGTGTTAAGGGTGCATATGATCAAAAGGACAAATATTTAATTTAAAATATTATATTTGTGTAATATAATATTTTTTTTTCTTCTCCTTCATTCTTCTTCTTCTTGCATATGTCCAGATCATGACAATTGTTTTGTATTTGTCTATTCAATCTCATTTTGCTTGAAAGTGTGATTGTGTTCCTACTACATAGTATTTACTCAATTCATATTAGATCAAATAATGGGGTCATGCAGTGAATAAATTGTTTAATTTCAGTTCTTTATCCACTAATTCGATCCTACAAGCTCACTTTGGCTCTCCAATCAACCAGTGTTTAGCAAACCAATCGATCAAGTTTGTTTTCAAAAACACTGGTTCTCGGTAATACAAGTGTTTAGTGCTTTCTTAAACTCATCCTTAAACAAAGCCTCATTTCTTTTTCCCTTCTCTTTCTACTAGTTCTTCTCTACTACCTCGCAATCTTCTGGCTGACTCAATCAAGAATCATCTCTGACCAAAGTTTGTGTTTCTATTCGATATCCAACCGAACCAATTCTCTGTTCAACTCCATCTTTCTGAAAAATCTCTTCATCAAAGATCTAAATACACATTTCGCATCTGATCAAGAACATTCACATCAATACATCTGGAGAACAACAAGGGAGTAGTGGTTTGAATATAAAGAAAACTGAGTTATTCCCTTGTTTGAGGGAAACAAAGATTGTTTTCCTAGAAGTATTATGAAGCTAAAGTTAAGTTCTTTGCTTTTTCAGATTTGATCAAAGAAACAAGCTTTAATTAGGTTCCCATCTGGAAATAATGCAGAAGCTTTAAGGTCAAGCTAATCAAGTTTTTTTCCTTGTTTCCAGGAGATCCTCAAGCTCTCTACTTTTCATGAGAAGCAGGTTTTAACCAGGTTCCTATTCTGAAACATGCTCTATCCTATTCATGTCTACTTAAACAAACTCACATTTCACAGTTGATCATATTCTTTACTTTTAATAAGTAGCTAAACAAACTCACATTTCACAAGGAAGCAAGTTTTAATTAGGTTTCCATTATGAAGCATTGCAGAAGCTTTAAGATCAAGCAATCTAAGTTCTTTCCTTGTTTGCTGGAGACTTATAGCAGCATCCTGAAGTAAAGGCAGCTCCTTTCCTAACTAAACCGACACACAATTTCACAGTTCGGTCAAGGACGTAAGTTTTAGTTAGGTTTCTATCTGCAGAAGGAGATCTTTGCTGGAAGTTTTGAGGTAGTACTCTAAAGCCAAATCATGAGTAGCTTAATTAGGTTTTCCATTTTGAAACACTCACATGAATCTGTCTGCAGAAGGAGATGCAAGTTCTAAGATCGAGCTAATTGCAATTTTCTTCTCCTTGTTTGCAGGAGACCTTTAGTAGTATTCTGAAGAGGTTTCACAGTTGATCAAAGAAACAAGCTTAGTCTTAAGATCAAGCTACTTTAGTAGATAAAGATTGAATCTTTACTAAACAGCCATTAGAAGCAGGTTTCATTAACTTTTCGGAGATATTTTTTTGATAGGGATCGATTAGTTTCAAGTTCAGGCGATCTGTTAGTCGATCTGTGACCAATTATATACATTAGGGCTGTTGATGGCACTCAATTGCTTGATTATTCAACAAATTGAGAAGAAAATTAGGCACATTCAAGGATTAGGAGCAGGCAGGAACCCTAGCTAATAGTGTGAGATCTAGGGCCGACCTCATCCTCCTCCGGAGGCTGATGGTGGAGGAGCGGGGCGCGGCAGAGAGGGCAGGTGAGCTGGCCGACGTCGACCCAGTTGTCGATGCAGTGCTTGTGGAAGGCGTGGGCACAGTTTCCGAGCTGGCGGACCTCGTGGCGGGGGCGGAGGGCGGCAAGGCAGACGGCGCAGATGGCCGCGCCGTCGGGGCGGAGGGCGCCGAAGCGGACGACGGGGAGGCGGGACTTGACGGAGGCGGGAGGAGGGAGGTGGGAGTCGGGGAGGAGGTAGGAGGGAAAAGGGTCGAGGTCGTCGATGACGACAGCGGCGGAGGAGGAGGGGAGGCCGAGAAAGAAGAGACCGGTGGAGAGTGCGAGCTTGAGGAGATCGAGGAGGTGGACGATGAGGGCGACGGGGCCGGGTAGGATGACGGTGTAGCATAGGCAGGGGAAGCCCATCGGGGATGAAGGCGGCGGAGGTGGTGCCGTTGGTTACGGCGGCGGCGGCGGAAAAAAAAAGGTGCCTTTTCTGGAGTTGGTGCTGTGGAGGAATAAATGGAGATGGTGATGTGGGAGGCTGGAGAAGAGTCTAGAGTCTAGTACATGGTTAGAGTTTCATAATATCCAAAGCGAACTAAATTTAAAAACAAGCTTGGACTAAATTTAACGGCTCAACTTATTTTATTTTTAAATCTCAGTTCAGGTTAATTCAATAGTCTTGTCAAACAGGCTTAATAACACAAAACTTAATTTAACGTACGAATGCTTTTATAAAAAAAAAGTGACATAGTAAAAGTTAAAAAAAACATATTATCATATTTTTGTTTAAATTTGATGCTCTCTACCTCCTCCTCATTATCATAATTTAACTTGCCATGAAATAATAAGTTTGTCTTTTTACCCACAAAAAATGAGTCCATATTCCGTTGAAAGATCATTTTGTCAAATTTTAAAATCAAAAGTGTTGCTTATATATATATATATATATACATGGTAATTTTTCATACACCGAGAGTTTGGTTTTCATGTAGAGTTTACATTCGCAATGCTCAAATTACTGGGATAGTTAGGGTTGGTGTATCAGGATCCGCTCCAGGTTTCAGATTTACTCGCGAACCATGTGGTTCAAAACTAATTAGATCCAAGATTCAAATACCTGGATTAATAAAAAAAAAATTAGGCATTCTCGTAAGGGTAAAGTTTGAGGGTAACATGAAAATCCCCAACTTTAATTATCTTTTTGTTCAGAATAAATGGTAGTAAAAGGTGGAATTCACCACCCTAGTATCCTCATACATTCTGCTCAAAAACCATCTGTGAGGAAGTAAATTGGAAATATATAGTTAGCTAGTTGAGGGGACAGATTTTTTCTCTTGACCTTACCAAGATTTAAACTTTTGTCCTATGGTAGCGATTCTGTTTCGTATTAACCAATTCAACTCTACTCGAGGGCTAAGTTGACAAACAAAGACACGATGGTAGGTGATATTGTGCCATGAATTGTTATACAACTGCATGTCTTGATGGTTAGTGAAAATAATACATGATCAAGACAACCCTCTTTAGTGCTCTCTCTCTCTCTCTAAATGTCTTGATGATTAATCCAAAGTCTTCTGTGCTATCCGCCGCGAGTGCTTTCCGATTCCG